>CM076580.1:277308161-277510851 GCA_034641835.2 Pinus albicaulis
CACCAAAGCCACTTTCAATGAAACTTTTGGTGAGTGTCGTTAAAGGCCCATCACTAATTCTCTCTTTGGTGACACTTCTAGTGACAAAATTTTAATGACCCTCACCGATGATATTTTTATTACTTTTGGTGATGATAAAAAAATGTTTGTGACCATTGATCATTCCAATGAGATTTTGATGACGTTATGTGCGTGTTAATATATTTATTTTAAAAAGATAATGATTTAATACCATTATTGTGGAGTCTCTTTTATAATATTTCCAAGGCCATAGTGGTTAGATTTAGTCAATTTTTTAAGAAGTAATTAATGTGTATAATTTCCTTCAAGTAATGACTAGTCAAATAGACCTATGAGTCAACACATGATTCATATCTATCAAGTTTATTATCTAGAAAATTCCGTTTAGATAAAGTCCCACTAGTGTGTGTAGGAAACATATTATTTAATACATAATCAAGCTTTTTCAATTATATTAATGAGAAATACCTAACACTCCTCAACAATACGGGCACACTTTAAACTAATGCTTTGGCACACACTAACATTTCTTAGCACCTCACATGTCTTGGAACATCTTTGTACCTAGACCATGTTGTCATGACACTGATACCCAAGCACATGGTGGCATGCGCTGGCACAACATAGAACTCTCCTAGCATGTGTTGGCATGAATGTAGTCCCTAGCATGCCCTGGAACACCTTTGGTGAATGAATTGACATACATTAGCACTTGGGACACAATTCCACTTGGCATTTATTGGGACCTATTATTAGTGCAGTTAGCATGCCCCTTTTGAAAAAGATAAAGTCTTGACTTATTAACTCTCTTATTGGTTCTTCCTTTTGTTTCCTTGAAACTTCTTGACACATATTGACATACCCTAGAACCCTGCACATCCTTAGCACCTAGCATGTATTAGCATATCTTGGCACTATTTGGCACATATAATTAGCACACCCTGTAACTCCCAATCACACTTTGATATTTCTTGACATGCATTGATATTACCTAGCATGCCTTACCAATCATTATCATACCTCATCACTCCCTCCTTGTCATGACAAGTAACACTCATTAACACTAGTCACTGGCACTCGTTCCTCATATTCATTAACTTCCATCAATTTTGACCTAGTTCTCCTTTGAATTTTTGTCCTAGTACTCCTTAACACTCCCCAACATGCATTAGCACTCTCTAGCAGAACTTACCACTCTTCAACATGCCCTTCCACTTCATATCATGCATAACACTCTGACACATATTGGCGCTTGGCACGTATTGGAGCTTGGAAATTCTTAGCATGTACGGATTATGTTGACATGCCTTAGTATAATTTGGCATGGTTTAATATTAAATTTATTTGAGATCAATTATTGGAAAGTAGATGAGAAGAAAAAAAGGAATACTTGGCACTTATAATGCACTAAGACTTTTCACTTTGAACCTATTGGCACGTAGTGTTGGTGTGCCTAGCATGCCCCTCTTGGAAAAGGTAAATTGATGACTTATTAACCCTCTTATGTGTTCATTTCCTTGTAGTTTAACTTGTTTATCCCTTTTTTTGCATTGATAGTCCATAGCATGCATTTACATGCCCTTGCATATCTTGGCATACCTTATCACTCGGCACATATTAGCATGTTTTACATGCCTTCTTACTATCTAACATATATTAGCATTCCCTATCATGCCTTGGCACTCATGTCCTCACAACTAGCCTTTACATTTTTTCATGACTTGGGAACCCAATCAATTCCTTGGCTATTGGATTTCACGTGACAATATTGGCTTGCTTCAACCACAACAACTTGACCAAATTCACCTACTACAAGTATATTGTGCCTTGTTCACCTAATAACTTCCTATAACTCATCTTACTCTACTCATGTTCATGCTCAACTTTTCCCACTTGACTAGTTACTGAGACAAGGATCACATAATCTAGCCATGGCCATAAAACAACTAAGAAACATAGCTTACATAATAAATATTTCACATTTATGCTCAGTTCATATAAATAGTAGAACATTAACTGAGAGTTTTCAAAAACCACAAGATGCATAAGGCACACAAGATATAAGCCGACACAAGTCGAGTGCCCCAACACTTATACACAACAATGTACAATACGAGGTTATCTAGAATAGTTTAAAACATGAGCATGTAGAAAAACTGTCACATCTCATATAAAAAAAATAGCTAAAGGAAAAACAATGTTGTGCCTAGCACAAAGTGATCTCCCTTTGTCTAAAACTGCTATGTCGAGCCCCATATAACAATGTAGGCTTGCCTCTTGTAAATCCTATTTTGAACTTCTCCTAACACACTTCATCCTTAGCACAGTTGAATTCGCTGACACTCCCTGACACACATTCTTATTCGTTCCTTTCCGTGCATTTTAACCTAGTTATCCCTTGATATGCCCTGACACTCCCTAACACTCTTCACCATGCATTAACATTGTCCAACATGTGTTAGCATGACTTTTCATTCCTAATGTGCATGCCCTAACCCTCCCTAGCTACCATGCCCTCACAATTACCCTTACTTAATTTGCAACTTGGGAACCCAACCGAGCCCTCTCTTGACTACAAGAGCTTGACCAAGTTACGATTACTACAACTAGACTATGTTGTTGAATTGTGTAGCTTGTGAGGTACTCCACAAACCTAGTGAGATTGGTTTATGTGAGTTTGGTCACAAAAGGATTTGTGGGAAAAGAAGACAAGCAAAGGGATTTTGAACCCAAGATGGGGTTTAAAATATAAAAGAAAAATAAATATTTCTTAAGGTCTTAGTGGATAAAACCTGTAAGTTCTAAAGGGTTCCTAATAGGTCTAGGAATAACTATTTAAAGAGGCCTTAGGATGAAGGAAAGAAAATCAAGTGAGAAGGAGCTCATTTGATCAAGGGGACGAAGAGAGATGTAGTCCTAAATTATGTTGAGTAAGAGGGCCAAGTAAGGGTTGCTAAAGGGATGTCATGATCATCCTCCAAGAGTAAGATCATCATGTGAGGGTTCAAAAGAATGTTGCATACCTTAATGACTGGTTCGAGATATGAAGTAGGATGGCATATTGATGGTTCTCTTATGGCAGATCTAGCTTAAGAGAGGTTTCTCATGAGAATTTGGGCATGTGATTTCAGTGGTGTATTTGTGTGAAGGCCCCATCAAATTCTAAAATGTGGAAATTTGCAACAAGATTGAAATTGGAAACCAGAAAGGAAAAAAAAAAATGCACCCACACTAGTGAGGAATTTTGATGCACCAGGAGTGAGGAATGTGAGGCATCTAATTTATTTTTCCCTTAAATAAATTGGACAATAAATTGTAATTTCATCTCATAACAACTTGTGTCAGTTAACTAGGTTATGATGACTGAGTTAGCTCAAGAAATTCGAGTTGAGGGAATAATATGAGCCATGTAGAGGTATTAATCTAATATTTTTTTAGTCTAGTTGTAGTTTATGCATTAGTAGGGTGCATGTGTGAATTACTTAACTCAATTAAATGAGTTAAAATCAGTTTAAATAGTTCTAACTAAGTGATGAGCTAGTGAGAGGTCGGCTAATGAATTAAATTAGATTTAATTCACAATGAGTGATCAATCAAATCACTGATAATTCACTACTAATAGTTGCATGCATGTCAGTTCCGAGGAAGACCAAGTTGAGACAGAGGTTAAAGGGAAAATAACTATCAATTGTATTTATACAAAATTTCCCGTGTGCAATTATAAAGTCATTGGGATGCCATCATGGATTGTGCAATCAAGGAAGACCAATTTTCCTAATTAATAGCGAGCTAATTCCCTAGGAATTTCATGAGTAAGGCACGCTGAAGGAAGGCTGAGAATTGGCTAAGTACTAGATCAACTTTTCCTAGATCGGCGGGAAACAATTGGCAAAGTGCTAGAGAATATCATGAGAGATTAAGCATTGTATCATTTCATGATTCCTTGACTTAATACACAATAGAGATAGAGCGGTTTTGAGTAGTTTCTTTCCCTGGATACATCTTGTGTTCTGTGATTGATAATTTATTTCTCTTACTTATATTTGATTGTGTGATCGTATTTTGTTTCCAAAAATTGTAGGAAGGATTCAATATCTTTTTTTAGTACATTACAAGATCAGATTGAATCTCGGTGGTTAGATTTCCTAAATGGTATTAGAGAAGGAATTTTTTGGGCGGCGAGTTTGCGGAGAATATCTGAAGATTTTGGTGTAAAATTTTCAAAAAAAAATATCATATTTGGATTCCTTGCAAAAAACTACCCAAATGGAAAATCAGTTCAGAGCTCGGATGAGGGAGATATCGTCGATTTAAAATCAACTCTTTTTTAGAAAACTTTACAATGGCGGGACAATTACAATGTGCGCGAGTCAAGAACCTATATGCACTTGAGGTACTAGATGCATGCAAAGGTTTGAGGAGAAAAGAAAATATTAGAGACTTGGCTGTTGATAGGGAGTACAAATTACCTCTCAACATGTAGCCTTAGAAGTAGTCTCATGAGGTTGTGGCCATAACTAGAGAAGAAAAGAGGAGATCGAGTGGAAGTTTCCACTCAAGCAGATACCTACATGAGAGGGGAATTTTGAGGCAGATGGCCAGAGGGAGCACATGCAGCCACACCTCTAAGTTAAAGGTGGGGTGATGTGTAGACATAATCCCAAGATAAGAAATTTGGGAAAGGTCCATTGAGATGATGTGTCTCATGGATCGAACCTAGCTACGAGGAATCCACAGTATAATAGTAATAGGAAGGATCAGTTAGATTGATGCAGTCATATGTCACGAAGACATAAATCAGAGTGATAGATGTCAGATACTAGAGCGCATATCAGAGTTGGCAACAATGCAAAGGGCATGGATGCAGATGTCAGCAGCAATGGAGAGAGTCTAGTAGACAGATGCAATAAATAGTAGCAGTCAGAAGACTCTGATGACAAATCCATTATATTGATTCATTTTTTCGGACGCTATTCATTTTTATGATTTGCAGGTGCAAACAACACTAGAGAAGTGTTGCATGTAGAATTCCAAAGATACCGGATTAGGATAGATTGAATTCCTTTATTTTTGAAAGTGAGTGTTGAAATTTGCAACAACAAATAGTGAAATTGGTAACCAGAAAGGAAAACAAAATGCACCCACACTGGTGAGGAATTTTGATGTACCAGGAGTGAGGAATGTGAGGCGCCTAATTTATTTTCCCTTAAATAAATTGGCCAATAAATTGTAATTTCATCTAATAACAACTTGGGTCAGTTAACTAAGTCATGATGACTGAGTTCGCCCAAGAAATTCAAGTTGAGTTGATCAATGTGGATATTGGTTGCCACCCGCCTATTCCACTTGGGCCCTCACCATTGTCTATTTCAATTTTGAAGTTGCCTTAATTATAACACAATTTACTATTTTTGTTAGTTTTTCAGGTCCTGGACTTATGGAGCAGTTTTGAGTCCCCAAACGACATTATTTGGGCATGAAAGGTTTGGCGATTTCATACAAAATGTGTTATAATTTGTATTCCTCAGAGAGATCTAATTTCTTATGAGGTATCATGTGCATAAAATGGAGATCATATGACCAAGTTATGACCCCGGGAAGTTGGTTGCCTAACTACCCCCAACGGGGCGCATAAACTCTTGGTGTTACATCTTCTCGGGTTAGAGTTTTCTCTAATTTTTCAATAATAAAAAGGCCCTTGACCCTTATTGTAACACAGTTCAAAGGCATGTAGCCGCCACATCTCTTCTCAGTGATATTCTACCATCACCTAAGCTATTTGTTTTTCCATTCTGTCTATAATCATTTTTCATTATTTGATATTAATAAAATGAAGTGTTATTCCTACCACATCTCTGTGTTTATGTTTATTTCTGTATTTTATTGCGTTCCTGAATATGTCCGGATCATGAGGGTCTAAGATGAGGCATGTAGAGGGATTATAATATTTTGGGGGTCCAGTTGCAGATGATGCATTAGTGGGGTGTAGGTGTGAATTAGTTAACTCAATTAATTGAGTTAAAATCAGTTTAACTAGTTCTAACTGAGTCATGAGCTAGTGAGAGGTCCATTGAATTAAATTAGATTAAATTCAAAATTAGTGATTAATCATATAACTGATAATTCACTATTAATAGTTGCATGCATGTCAGTTCTGAGGAAGACCCAGTTGAGACAGAGGTTAAAGGGAACATAACTATCAATTGTATTTATACAAAATTTCCCATGTGCAATTATAAAGTCATTGGGATGCCATGATGAATTGCAAAAATAAAGGAAGGTTGATTTTCCTAATTGATAGGGAGATAATTTCTTAGGAATTACATGAGAAAGGCAAGCTGAAGGAATTTTGATAATTTCCTAAGTACTAGATCAATTTTTCGTAGATCAGTAAGAGACAATCAGCAGAGTGCCAGAGAATCTCATGAGAGATTAAGCATTGTATTGTTTCATGATTTCTTGACTTAATACACAATAGAGATAGAGGGGTTTTGAGTAGTTGCTTCCACATATACATATTGTGTTGTGCAATTGATAATTTATTTCTCTTACTTATATGTATTGTGTGATTGTGTTTTGTTTCCGCAAATTGTAGGAAGGATTCAGTATCTTGTTTTAGTACATTACAAGATCAAATTAAATCCCATTGGTTAGATTTTCTACATGAAATAGAAGAGAGGGTTGATACGATCTTGTCTTGTGGTGGTTAGTAGTCCGCAAGGTCTGCGATAAGACCAACATAAATGGAGAAGGGCTTGCACTATAATTTAGAGCCATAAAAAAAGTAGACGCAAGTGTAATATTGACAGAGGTAACCCTAGTTTGAGGGTAGACATTGAGATTTGAAGTTCATGTCAAGATTCAATCAAAGAAATGCCCATAATCTATGGATCCATATGAGCTAGGTCGAGTCTCTTATGGACGCAAGAGTCGTGGTTTTTTCTATGGGTGGATAGGGGTTTTTTTTACAACAATTATAAGTACATAAGTATAGTGCCCTAGTCAGGACAGTTTCCTAGCATGTCTAGTTCATAAGGTGTGCCCTTAAGACTGTGATGAATTTTTGTAGAAGAAGAGTGGTTTGACCCTTAGAGTGAGGTTTATTTATGCAATATAGATCGCAGGTTTGGAAGATGGTTTTCAGATTCAGTATGTGCGGAGATAGAAGATCCAAAAGAGGGTGGAACCTGAGTAGATGATTGAGCATTCAAAAGAAATGTTTCATATGAAGAATGGATTGACATGCAGAGGAGTTGATTTCGGTGGACTATCCATAGAGTTTTAGACAGATATCTGAAGCAACCTATAAAAAATTAGCCAATGGATTGTCAGTGGCTGATTTGTGACCCTGCTTCAGTCATCTACAAAAATATTAGAAGGACGATGAGAGGAGTAGTTCAAATTTGTTCATAGATTGCACAACAAAGATCAAATTGTCAATACACAAGAACAATGATTTTTAGAGGACTCAAACCATTTTTAGGTGGAATATTTTAAGAGCCCTAGATGAAGACAATATTGTGAGCCCTAGATCAATAAAAATAATTGACTATGGTTGGGTAGATTGATGGTAGTCCAAGTACAGTTGGAGGGTTGTTAAGTGACCGTCAAAGAAGAGCCCTAACTCTTGTACTTGTGAAGGAAAATAAGATTGGTCGAAGGTCAGGTGTATAAGGCCCAAGGATGTGCAAAATTTGAAGGAATAAAGTAGCAGTCAAGTGGGCTAGCCAACTAGCCCTAGTTCACTATATTGTAGAGGATTAATTCAGTGAGAAGAAGGGCAACCTCCATAGCCCTAGAGTTCTCATTTTGGAGCTGTAGTATGGAAAAAGTGGGCATACCAAAGATTTTTTCAAAAATGGAGTTGTGAACAACTTGATACCACTCAAACTAGTAGTGGAACTAAAAGGGGTTCCTAAGAGGGCAACTGCTATGACAAGGGAAACGATGGAGGCTTAGCCCATTGTCACCACAACTAGGACTCCTTTCTCTTCACATAATTTCACCGATGGGAGGTGTCTCGGTAGTTTAGGAAGTCACTTGTAGAGTATAGGTAAATTAATAGGTGGGAAGCGACCCTAGAAACCTTTTCCCTAAGATAGAATAAAGAGTGGGGCATGCTTGCCTTTTAAGCAAGGGACTTGATCCTATAGGGAGAGAGGAGGGGAATTGAAGGTTTGAGGGAGAAGAATAAGACTTATGAAGGAATTTATAAATCCATAAAAACCTTTAGGAACTTGGATTCCCAAATATTCCTTGATGAAAGGCCTTTGACTCCAAATTGGACCACATGGGGCCAAGTGGACCTAGCCCAGGTTCAAGGATGGAATTTAGCAACCAATGATGTTCCTATCTTGGAAAATGTGAGGGGAAAGGACCAGGAAAGATTTTTTACTTCGATGGGTCGAATTGATCCTATTAGGTTCTAGCCTTGGGAACACCTAGGAAAAATATGATCCTAGAGCTAGGGCTTGAGGTATCCAGAGATTTCACCATCGGAATTAGCCCAAATTATGAGGAGAGTGAGGGGACCCACCAAAACAGTTGCCTCTAGGAGATCAAAGTTTTCCATTGGCTATATTCTTGAGAAATTGATGCACTAGGTGACCTAATGGGGCTAGACCTAGGGAAAAATGGAAAATTGTGAAAAAGGGGGGGGGGGTAATCTTTACCATTTTTGAGAGACTAGTGCCTAATTCAGTTGGGGATATGGATTCATGGGTGATAATGAACAAGAATTTAGTTTCTTGATCAAGGAGGCACAGAAAGTCATCTTCATCCAATGTTAGAGGAAAACAAAAAGTGACCTTCAAGAATGTATACTTCATATAAATGGTGCAATATTATTGTGATAAAATTATCTCTAAGACATTTCATTGATCCAACAATGACCTATACATTAAATAAGCTAAATAGACACATAATTCCACATTTCCATCATGGAAAAATTAGCCCTAGTTATAGCTAAATTCAATAGTATACAACAACAAGAAGAATAGCATTAAATTTTCACTCACAACGTTAGAGAGTATATCCAACCAGCTTCACATTTACAAAAAAAAATCTCCAATATTAAAAAAAAAAGCCCAAATCCATACATCAAAATGAATCCATCATCCAAAATAGTCCTCCAAGGAAAAATGCGAAGTTCTCTAAAGATAGAGAGATCCCAACTCAAGTGATGATACAAATGAATCCAACTAACTCCTATTTGTACATTTATTAGGACTTTATTGAATTAGCTTATGGGGCCACATTAGCCCCTAAACATAAAATAATATGCAAGTAACCCTAAATTTTGGTGACAATCCCACCAAACTATCTCATAAATGGGAAAATAAGCCTCATAAGAGGTCAAATGATGTCTTAGGGCCTTCTAGGAGGCATACTGGGGTCCATGAGTGCCATAATGATTCATGGGACCCATGACAAGTGTTGTAAAAGGGGGTGGTCCCTTGTTCTCCAAACATTAAACCTGTGGTGCTCTCATTAAACCTGTGGACTGAAAGGGTTGTGTGTGGCCACCATCAACAAGTAGGTCAAGTGTTGTCTTGTTCAAGATAGATCAGTTGTCAAAGGATTAACACCAAGCCCTAGTTGTATTCCTTATATCAATGTGATTTTAAAGGGTCACAATCCATGGTACAAGAGCTCTAGCCTGTTGTATTGTAGTTTGTAATATAATGAAGAAGGGTTTGAAAAAGGTAAAATTATCATGTGCACTAGTTGATTCCTTGATTTGTGTATATTTCGTTGTGCATTAAAGTAGATTTGTTGTGGCACTTGAGTGTGTTTGCATCAAACATTCTAAGACAAAACCTAGATTCTCATGTGTCGTGGAAATTGAACAAATGCATTGTTCACCTAAGAACTACCTATAACTCATGTTATGCTACTCATGTCCAATGTCAACTCATCATGAGATTGTTATCCATTAGGGTTGATGCATCATCACAAGGGATTATGACACCTTTTTTTGAGAGAAAGATTAAATTTGTAACACGATTCATGTGACATACACCTCCAATGTAAATGACATCATTATATGTTTGTGTCAAGTTGTTAAAGAGCTTATTTATAAACAATAAATTTAGTACTTGGAATTCATCTTTTCATGGCCTTGACTCTAAGATGGATTTGTACAAGTAACACTTCATGCAAATAAGAGGGGGTCTTATATTTTAACCCTCATACACACAAGAGCACTAGATGTTTCCCTTTAGATCCCCCTTGGTGGTTTCAAAGTGGGTTTACATTAGTGTCTAGTTGAAACTAATGACATCATGATACTCCTCTTCTCAATAACATCTTCTAGCTTTTCCATATACACAACATTGAGTTAGAGGATCACCTCATCTGTAGATTCTCCATTTATTACGGGATTCAAGGGATGTTCTATTTTTTTATTATTAAGATTTAGATGGTCGTTATATACTTTCTTTCAATACATGTCTAACTATTTTTATGAGGGAGGTCCTTGGATTTAGATCTTTATATAAGACCTTATGTGGTCTTCCCCTTTTGAAATTTTCCAAGGGAGTCACCTCCTTCCATGTTGCCTTGCCTACATAGGGACAAAATTGACAAGCCAATATTCAAACTTATTCAACTATCGAATCGGTGGGGCTGCATACCTCTTATTGAACCCATTAATTGGACATTATTTCTGCAAAGAGACTGTTGAGGATTTCCAATTGCAAGTCACAAGTTGGATGTCATAGGACCTGCTACCCCACTTTATATATGATTGTTTAGAAAAATAATTTTAAATTTTGATTGAGATATCAACCGTTGTGATTCTTGTGACATTAATCATTTTCCAATTGAGATATCTGAATGCTTGTATAATTGGTTTGATGACACCTTGCATTGGCCATCTAGGACATTAGGTGTAGGAAGATGTTTATTTAGCGATCACTTTAACTTGATATATATGATCCATGTATATATCGCTAATGTGTATTATTTTTATTTTGATCACTTAAAGACTCTATTCTAACTCTTAAATGTTTTGGACATAAATTCTATGCTGAATTGTTCCATGGTGTTTCATAATTTTACTCATAAAAATGTGTCATCTTCATAGTTTAAATATATAAATGGTGGTTTGAGTAATTGCTACACATCGTATCTTATTATACCCTTATTTCCCTTGGTCAAATTTTATCCCACATAATTTCATAGAATATTCATTCATTTTAATCATGTTGTCCCACCCTATGATTCTCGCTAGTAGGAAATCAATTATTTTATCCATAAAACTAAATATGTAAACCACTCTGCTTTCAATTTTATCACTGTTATTTCATGTCGGGTTTTTTTATCTTAATGATATCAGTTGTGCAAGTTCATTGAACGAGCTTCATTATATTAAGCTCTTTTTCTGCACAAGCTTAACCCAACTAGCACAAGCTCAACTTGACCTTGACATCAAATGAAGTAGTCACCTACTGATCTTAGTGTCTTTTATTTTTAATTACTCTCCTTTGTAATTAACCAATTTTGGGGAGAAACATACCTTTGTGCCCTTGTTTATCTGTTTTTTCATAATAGTTGGTTAAGATTAATGGAAACTGATTTGATGGTTTCTGGGAATCATTATTACATCATATCCTTTTCCTTTACAAACTACTCTATGACCATTCATTTCATAAATTTAGTACTCCCTTCTTTTCATGATCAATTGTTTAATGAATCATATGCATTCCTAGAGTTTCAATTTGAAGGAAATATGCATGTTAGCCAATTTTCCCAATATTAGAAACATCATTGTGCATAGATGGATAGATAATTGTTTCTCGAGAGATATCATTCTAAAAGGTAGTCCCAAGTTTGAATAATTTTCCGCAATAGGTAGTCCCAAGTTTGAATACAATTCTCTAATGAAAGTGAGATAAAACATTTTAGATTAAGGGAAATAGGCTAATCCCATAATTTTGAATGCCACCAACGAACCCTTTGAAAAGGGTAGCTTTATGATACAACACAATAGGCATGGCGAGTTGTGACATGCCTGGACGAGGAGTTCCAGGCCCATTCAAAAGAATCATCCTCCTTAGATAGTGTAAGAACATTGACAATCTGGGATTTGGTGAACCTATCCCACTCCACAACAAAAGAACCCTGCATGCCCAAATCATGGGCGCTTTTCCATCTTCTAGCTCTGAACAACTTTGAAGGGAACACATAAAACCAATGAATTCTGGTAAAACCTTGAGCACAAATATGGTTGGAAAGCTTAGGGGAAAATCTATGATAGCAAAAAAACACCTACTTCTCTAAAATCACGTATAATTCTTTTTTGGGTTTCACTATAGAGGCATTTCCTAGCATATAACCTTCTCACTCCCTCCTTAACACACCTAGAAATCATTGAAACTCCCTGTCACACACTCTTATTCATTAATTTCCATGAATTTTGATATAGTGCTTCCTTGTGTTTCCCTAACACTCCTTAACACTCACTAGCACGCATTGGCACACCCTAACACCTATCACATCTTGGAATTTCTCCCTAACACTCTAGCATTCCTTGGCACTACCTAGCATACCTTGTGAGTCTCTCCTTAGCACACCTAGATCTCATTGACACTCCTAGTCACAAACTCATATTCATTAATTTCCATGCATTTTTACATATTTCTCCCTTGTGTTTCCATAACATTCCTTAACACTCCTTTTCACGTGTTGGTACACCCCAACACCTAGGACATATTGGCATGTCACCTTGGCATCTAGCATGCCTTAACACTACCTAGCATACCTTTTCACTCCCTCCTTAGCACACCTGGAACTCGCTAACACTTCCAATCACAAACTCTTATTTTTTCATTTCTATGAATTTTGAAGTAGTGCTCCCTTTTGTTTCCCAAGCACTCCCAATTAACACATCCTTGCACACGTTGGGACATCTTGGCGACATGTCACACTAACGCTATAGCATTCCTTAACACTTCCAAGCATGCCTTGGCATCCCTCCTTAGCACACTTGGAACTTGTTGACAGTCCTTTTCACTCACTCTTATTCATTCATTTCCATGCATTATGACATAATTCTCTCTTGTGCTTCTCTAGCACTCCCTAACACTCTGCGGAACACATTGGCACACCCTGGAACTTGGCACATCTTGGTATTCTTTTCTAGCACTCTATCATGCCTTGGCACTACCTAGCATACCTTGTCACTCCCTCCTTATCACACCTAGAACTTGCTAAAATTCCCTATCACACACGCTTATTCTTTCATTTCCATGCAATTGAAACTAGTCCTCCATTTTGTTTACATAAAATTCCCTAACATGCGTTCGTGCCACACCATAGCACCTAGCACATCTTGGATTACCTAACATGCCTTGGAAATTTCTAGTATGTGTTAGCACTTCCTGGGATTGCATACATAACTTTACAATCCATATTTTCCATGCCCTCATAGATAGCCTTACTTTTTTTTACGACTTGGGAACCCAACCAAGTCAATGAAAAAAGAGTTTTGTGTCTAGCCCAAAGTCTCCCTTTGTCTAAAACTTATTTCCATCCCCTTATCACAATCGTAGGCTTGCCTCTTGAAAGTCCTATTATGAAATTATCCTAACACACTTCATCCATGGGGCACTTGGAATTCACTAACACTCCCTAGAAGACACTCTTATTTGTTCGTTTCCATGCACTTTGAACTAGTCCTCCCTTGTGATTCCCTGACACTCCCCAACACTCCTCGACATGTATTGACACTATATGGCATGTATCATCACACATTTTAATTCATTGGCATGCCCTATCACTACTTAACTATCATGTCCTCATAACTACCCTTATTTTTTTTGTTAGACTCGGGAACCCAACCAAGTCCTGCCTCGACTACAACAACTTGACCAAGTTGCATTTACTACTTGACTCATCTTAGGCTACTCATGTCCAATATTAACTCATCCCAATGAGCAAGTTACCAATTCAAGGCTCATGACCAACCATGGCCATAAAACAACTAAGCAACATAGTTTACATCTTGGCATGGCAGAACACCTGGAAAATCTAACAATCCCTTGGAACTATGTGGCACATGTTAGCATCCCTTACATTTCTTGGCATGATTTGGAACTCCATAAAAAACCCTACCATTTCTTGACATTCCCTGGCACTCTAGCATGCCTTGGTATTACCTAGCAGATAACATTTTCACTCCCTCCTTAACACACTTGGAACTCGCTGACACACCCCATCACATGCTCTTATCCATTCATTTCCATGCATTTTGAACTAGTTCTCCCTCGTGTTTTCATGGCACTCCCTAACACTCCCTGGCACACATTGGCACACCCAGACACATGGCACATATTGGCATGTCTCCTTGGCACTCCAGTATTCCTTGGAACTACATAACATACCTTGTCACTCCCTCCTTTGCACACCTAGAACTCGCTAACAATTCCTGTCACACACTCTTATTCATTCATTTCCATGCATTTGAAACTAGTTCTCCCTTGTTTTTCCCTGGCATTCCATAACACTCTTTGACATGCATTGGCACACCCTAGAGCCTGAGACATCTTGGCAAGTTTCCTTGGCCTCTAGCATGCCTTAGCACTGGCTAGCCTACCTTGTCACTCCCTCCTTAGCACACCTATAACTCACATACACTTCTTGTCACAATCTCTTAATTTTTCATTTGCACGCATTATTTTCACCTAATGCTCCCTTGTGTGTCCCTATGACTCCCTAACATTTCCTAGCATGTGTTGGCACACCCTGGCACCTGAAACATCTTGGCTGCATGCTACTCTAGTACACTAGCATGACTTATAGTTTCCTAGCATACCATGTAAAATGATTTTCCATAAAATATGGTGATATAATAATAAAAATTATACACTTGAAATAGCCCAGTCCCTTCGATAGAACGAGAGGCAAAGGCTGATATTGTTTTAACAAAAATAAAACACTAACATTTACCTTTTACTGCCAGAGAGAGAAAGGGTTCCCTCCCTGCCTACATCTACATTTTCCCTGATGACAAAAATAAGGTTCCTAATTCTTCATGCTTTGTTTCTAAGCTCTAACCTTGCTCAAGCTTTCTCGGTACAAGTTATTCAATTTTACAAACATGTTGTGATCAAGGTGCTTGTAGGTCACGACTGCATAGTTTGTGCATTGTTTATGTTAGTGCATTTTTTATGTTAGTTTCATCATATGTTTCAACATAAATAAAGAACCCCAGAGGTTTAAAAGTTAAAACCGTAACCCTAGAATCAACTTCCCAGTGGTGTAAATTTTGCATAAAATCTCTATTTTGGGTACACAATAAGTCCATCTGAAAGAACTATATTTAATATTACAACTTTTGGTTGGGCCTAGGGAATGACATGAAAACCTCTGGACCCCTAAATGGCCCAAAAACCATCATTTAGGGCATAAAAATGACCCTAGAAGTTCAGGACCCAAAAAACCATAGAAAAAATGATAAGAAGATAAAGAACCATTGAGTTAGTGGAAGAGGTGGGTGGCCACCAATATCCACCTAGATTAGAGTGCCACATAAGTTTAGGGTGAGAGATAAGGTATGGTTGCATTTGTATAAAGAACACCTCTTAAGATCCCATTGGAAGTGCCCCCCAAACTCTCCATTCTGATATAAGCCTTACCCCAACACAAAGGTTGTAGGTGAAGATGCTTCTAAATCAAATATTCCCTTTTCTTTTGCTCAAACCTTATATTTAATGTGGAGCTACTTCAACCATATTTTCCACCTCTCATAGGCACCTCATGTTCCTACTTTGGTGCACGCATCTCACTAGGATCCATATTCAACAAAAGTTTCCCCACTTGATGAAAGAACTCGACACAAAATGGACCACTTATTCATAAGGGGAGGCAATTGATTCAATAGAATTCTAGTGACCACCCACTTGTTCCATTGATTCAACATTATTCCACGTCTTGGTAGTTATATTATAATGTTTTAGGTCTCAAACTTATGGTTCCTTTTTTTGCCATTTCCCTTGCATTTTTGGCATTTGTCATAGGCTAAAGACATGTATTATGGATTGTAATGGTCCAAGAAATGTCCTACATGGAGTTTGCATGCAAAATTTGTATCCTCAGGAAGTTGATATATCAATTAGCCTCTTCGGGCCGACATCCTTTTTGACACATCATTTCCTAGGGCTAGGATTTTGGATTTTAGGGGTTTTGCATCTTTAGACATGATACTTTATGTTCAAAGGTAGTTTTGACATCTTGTAATGTTTTCTTGTGATTAAGAGTAGTTGCCACATCTCTCTTGATAGAGAAGCTAGCACCTTTCCAATTAGTTTGTATCACTTTGCAATTTATAATTTCTTTTCTATTTCATTCATTAATAGAATTTGGATTTTGTTCTACTACTGTACTCATTGCAATATATTTTCTATGTTTCCATTTATGCTTTTCATAATAAAATCCTCTTCAAACCTCATGGATTTTTTTTTAGTAGAAGCTTCTACCTTTAGATGACCATGGGTCTTAATATTTGAATATTGGAGAAAATTTCCAACTTTTTCTATATCTTTACAATGGTTAAGAACATGTAATTCCTCATAAAAGGTAATAGGTTAAAATATAAAGGGGTAGAGTATGTACACCTTTGTAGAGTTTAGCGAACTCACGCCTTTTGTCCTACAAACAATGAGATCACAATAAGAGTCCTACAAACAATAAGATCACAAAAAAGTCTCACTCTCTAACTTAGCTATAAACTTAAAAATAGATTATTGTGACTATATTACAAATATTACCCCTATTTGACCTAGATTAAACTGAATAACTATTTTTCTAATGAAAAAATAAAATATGCTTAAAAATCTAAAGTAATGTTCAACACTTTTAAGTAATAAAATTTTACAACTTGTTTTATTTATTTTTAATATGACAAAACATATGTCAAAAAAGTATGTTAAACATTTGAACTTTGGTGGGTGTGTTAATAATTTGAAATTTCGTGGCTTATCAATTGGAGGGAAAGCTAAGGTATGAGGGGGCAGGGAGACGAGCGCAAGGAGACTCGTACTGGAAAAACAACAGAGCCTGCAGTTCTTGGAGATTTGAGGGTTGAGCATTTTGGCCAATAATTTTTTTGTAGTGATGGTTTCCGGGGACCTTTAAACAGGTAAAATTGAGGGATTGAGGTCATCGTAAGTGCGAATTTAGGCATTCTTCCGCGCTTCCTCGTGTTCTCAACTGTCTCCATTTATTGAATTGTGGACTCGTTCGTCTGAGATTTTGGGGATAGTGATATTATTGTAATAATTTGGGACTGGTGCTTTGTTTTGCTTTGATCTTCTGTTATATTTTGGAACGTAGATTGGCAGGTTAGATACTAGAAGGTCCTTCAAACTGGGGATGGAATGCCAAAAACAACAATGCCACATTACCAACCGATGAGTTTCTTCAGATTGTGGTTGGAATTATATTACTCGTTCATTTTTCTTGTGAATTTTATCTAGAAGTTGTAATATGCATGCAGGAACCAACGATGTAGCTTACTTATGGCAAGAACCATTACTGAAGTTTCAGAGTGTGCTTCTAAGTTTTTATATTATGTATTGCTTCGTAGGCAGGTTCTTTGCTCGACATGGAAGGACGATGGCATTGTTGTTTTCTTTGTTGGTTGTGATAAACAAGCTAAAATGTGGTCACTGCTAACTAGGGGTCAGCCAGTGAGTGTGGCTATGCATGATGCACCTATTAATGAAATTTCATGGATTCCAACAATGAGCTTGCTTGCAATTGGAAGCTGGGAAAGACACTTAAGTATGTATATGATGGTTTTCTTTTATTCCGTCTCTCTCTGCTTATTTATGTTATGAGGTTGCTTGTAAATGTTAGTAGAGTTGTGACCTTATGAATTTTAAACCCATTGGAGCATAGTGCCAAAAATTTAATATATTTTAGGCTTTTAGTCAAATAGAAACTTCTCATTTGGCCAATTTTTTTATAAAATTATATGAGATTAAAGGGAAAAAATGTTAGATTGATCCAGGTTCTAGATTAACTACTCAACATTCTTCTTATATACCCAGTAGTTATATGTCACTTACTGCCATAGCCTCGTACCTATGCAAACCTTGTTAGAAATAGACACACCTTCCTTTTAATTTGCATTAGGATTGTATTCTGCAAATCTTCATATAAATTGTGTTGTCCCTGGTGATAAATTTTAATGCCTGGATCTCCTGCTTGCAACTGTCTATCACTCTCTCCTTTTATTGTATGCACTGCTCCACAGGTATAGGACCAAAGGTTGACTGGAACGTTGGAAACTTGAAGTTATTTAAGACTGCATCAACCTCTCCTTCAAACTTGAAGAAAAATTTGAAAGCTTCCTGAGCCTTTTCCTCTAAGGCTCTAGCCTTGTCGAGACATTTCCAAGCTTCAGAAAAAAATATTAATTTCTCCAAGTTGTTGAGCTGAGGAATATCTACCCCCTCATCAGGATACTATATTTTCCATTGAATGATGTCTTCTAGCATATTTAGAATATTCTCCAATTCTTCCTTGATAGGCCCCACCCTCTTTATATAATCATCAAACTTAGGAGTTTTATCTTTGATGCCCTGAATGGTCCTGTAGAATTATTTCTGAACCAAACTCAGTTCCTCATGGATCTCAAGTGATTTCCCTTTGAACTCTTTAACTAAGTCTAGTTCACCTTGCTACTGGAATTCTAGTTCTGTAATTCTTTGCTTAGCAGCACTGCCCTAATCATAGACCTTTCATAGACCTTTCTCTTAGCAGCATTGAGCATTATAGATCTTTCTCTTCAACTTGGCAACATTATCACCTGTTGCTTGGGTCATGTTAATAATGGCAGCTGCAATCATCACTAGATCAGTTGTTGTTTCATGAATGAGAACCTCCTCAGAAATCTCTTTCCCAACCTTATCCTTTTTGGAAACTCTCTTATCGTCTTTGTTCTTCTTGTATTCAAAATTGAATGTTTTCAATACCACTACTGGATCAGACATGGTCATGGGGAAAAAATGCTCCTTCTCCATTTATTCAATCTAACATGGTTCCACTAGAGATTGAGGAGTGGGGTTTATCTTTGGAGATGATGGAATGTCAAGGTGTTCAATCCTTTTCCCTTTCCACATAGCTTAGTCCTTCTTCCTTTGGAATTCATCATCTCTTTTCCTCTGAAGCTTTTCATCTCTTTTCCTTTTTTTTTCCTGCTGCTTGATTCTTTGTTCTGTTTCCAAAGCCAATTGTTTCACCAGGTAATCTTGTTATTCTTTCCTTCTCTGTTCTTCTACCTCCTTCGCTACTTTCTCTTCTACAATCCTCCTCTTGAGTCTGTCTGCTTCTTTCTCCAATGCTTCCTTCATCTCCTTCACATGTTCTAATGCCCTCTAGAGCTTTTCAACTTCTTCTTGGAGGTTGACAATAGGTGAAGAATGGGTTTGTTTGGACTTCTTTTGAGGTCCTTGACTTAGCTTTTCTTTAACCTCAAATGGATAAATAAGTGTCTTGAATATTTCCTCATCAATATCCCTCTCATGAGTATAAAACCACATCTGGTTGATAGCAACACAATGACTAATAATCATAGCTTCAAGATCATGTCTCCTGAATCTTATCTCTCCAAAATGATATGATTCAATTTAATTGGCCTCTTTCATGGTTTGGCAGGTGCCATCAACTCCATAGTATCTGATCCTGAAGGCAACTTAGGCCATATTGACCTCTTTTCCCTCTTATGAGTACATGTCAGTCGATGAGAAAATGTTTGATATAATATTTCCAACAGAACCACTCTGTCTGGAGAATATAAATGTAGCAGATGAGGAGCTCTCGATGCACCATATGGCATAAACTCTGATTTAGATTCCCTGTTCATGAAAATACTAGTCTCCAATGCCTCCTATGATTGCCTGTCCATGTTCTGAGAGGCATGGACACTCTTTCTCAAATAGCAAAGAGTACACTGGAGCAATAAAATGGTTGAATATTCTTGTAATCTCTGATTTATGCTTGTAATCCCATAAGAGCTTGCATTAAAGAGGAAAATAAAGAAAAATACTTCGACTATTTCCATTCTAGTTCTAGAAATTCATTTTCTGAACAGATGGAGTCCAAAAGGTAGTTGAACATAAAGAAAATAGTAGGTTTGGCAGTCTTCACTTCCCTGGAAGCTTTATATAATGAAGGGGACATGGTTTCACTTCAATTTAATGTTGACCCATGAGTAAAAATTTCATTCACCATAGGCACCCATGATTCATGAAACATGGTGCCATCCTTTTCTCCATAGAGTTTGGCCAGCAACAACATGACTATTCTGAAATGATGCTTCAATATAGTAGTTGGATAAACCTTTGATATCATATTCTTAAATATTTTAGCATAAAACCACCATTTTATAGGAGCATGCTAGGAGGTACCCCATCCATAGCCCTTTTCATCCATTCCTTAGATAGACATACTTTGGGCTCTGGGAGGAACTTTCTTGACAATATGTTGAAGGTCTGGTAGCCTCCAACTAGGCTCTGGTGTTGGTTTATGATCCATCTATCTGACAAGTCCACTTGGCATATGAGCTATGAGATTACCTCCACACAAGGAAGAACATAAGATTTCGCAGTAATCCTATGGAGGCCTGATTTGGTCACATTCTTGTAAATGCTGATACTGAGGTCATGTTGAGGATCATTATGGATGAGTTCTGAGAAATCCGCTAAGTTGAAAATTTGATAAACTCTTCCCCACTGGAAATATTGCTCATTGCTTATCTTTCATTCTGTGTCCCCCATGATTAAAGGATGATGTTCAGGAATCACCACCTATGAAGATTTATTTGTTCAAATTTTATTTGCATCTGTCTTCATCCTTTTGAATTTCTTATCAATGCTTACACTAACTGAATACAAGAAGCTTAACGTTGTACATATTGTTCTACTCTATTCATAGTACAGATACAGTAAATTCATAATTATACACAATATACATGTTCTTGATTATGGAACACACTTAGCTAATAAAACAAACCAGTATTTGACATGGAATTCAATCTACGGGTTGTTTTACATTACTCTGTGTAACAAGAAGTTGAATTGATTACGAAATAAACATCATGTTTGATTTCACTGTGTATTGGTTTCACTTACCACCTAATGACAACTTGTTGTATAAATGATGCTAGTTATAACTCCATTGCTTATCCTATTCACATAATAGAAGTAATCAGCTTAGCTTTCTGTTGTTTGCATTGTTATAGTAGACTAAACATAAGTAGAACCATAATCAAACTAAAGTTAAGCTGTTATGAATACTAATGGTAACCACGCTCAAACAGATAGACTTGTGTTACGTAGATCACAAAGCTTGATCAGTACTACTACCTTGTTATAGTTATATTGATGGGAATTATTCTATAAACCATGTATTATGGAAATGCTTATTATGTGCCCTTAGTGTAATTAGGTTACATGTACTTGTTACACTGGATACTGAATATTTAGGCATATAACGTAACAACAAAACCAACACTCTACATGTGTATTCAATGGCAATATTATTGTGCGTATGGTTGGCTTTATAAAATGACCCTCAAAACTCAAGCTACCCCATTAACCTATGCCTTTCATACTACTGCTATTGGATAAAACCCAAATTTTACATGCCTTTGCAGGGAGGGAATGACAGAGTAACTGGAAAATATGATCTAGCTTTACAACCTTTTGGTCCTCCATCTTTATCTCCTTTATCACCTGCTTAACCCGTTACATCAAACACTGGATCTAAGGTTGATCCTGCTAGAGACACAATCAACATTCACTATGCATACAAGCCAGTTCTACCATATGAAGCAAGTATTGATTGAACCAAGTTTAGTAAGGTCAGTAGGTGTAGTTCAGTGTGAGTAGCAGGAGTGATAGCGGTAGTGGGTGGGAAAGCTTGTTTGAAGACTATTTTTTGTGAGATTGCTTGAAGGAATTTCTTATTCCCTTCTCCCTCAGGACACTGGTTTCCATGGGGACAAGAATACTTGTTGAAGCTATGTTGTCTAGGACCACCATACCAACTAGCTCTGAGAAGGTCCTTAAATAAAGGTGTGTGTTTGGGTGGGGCACCTTCCTATCTATCAGTAAGCGATTCAATCATAGAATAATATCATATACAAGGATATATCTCATGATATATGTAATTACACATTTATTTTTGGCATCGAATCAAATGGGTTTCAATAGGTTCTTGAGCCCTAATCTTTTACCCCCCATTGACACCGCCATAACTTCATAACAGAGTTGCTCGATTGACCATAGGGTTTTAATGAGAAACTAATTCATATGGATGAGGGTTTCTCCCCAAGCACAAGGTTGGGGGGCGAGAAGCTCTTTCGATCAATTATTTGTTCGATTATTCAAGAGCATAATTACATATATAATAATTTCAAAATTACATATATAATAGTAGCATTTTCTACTAAAACGTATTTACGTATATAATAAATCATAATTACATATATAATTAGGGCATAAATGGATAATTACAAATATAATAGATGCAAGGACCAATGGAAAAAGGAAAGTATAATTACATATACAATAAATCATTGTCGAAGAAAAGGATCAGAAAAGCATAATTACATATAAAATAAAGCATCACTCAAACTAAGAACTTTGATTGCGGTTGAGCTTAACATGCAAGGAGTTGTTTTGGTCCTCTTCCACTTGATCGAAAAAACTTCAATCGGCCTTGGCCAGCTTTCAAACAAGGTCTGCAATGTAATATTGTTATACTGAGCTAACACAACCCATAACAATAGATCTACGACTCTCCCTTATGAAGCTCGACCTTCATATAACAATTGATATAGGCTTGTGGTAGTCCTAAATTACAATGACTACCTTCAACTCCCATTTGGCCTCTTGAAGAAGATACAATAGACCTCAATGATGCCCTAAATAACTCTTTAGGTATTGTGGCTGTCTCTCATGAGACTCATGGACCTGTGACAAAAGAGAAAACCCAAACTAAATCATTCCTTTGTCCTGCATCTACATTCATATGCCTCAAACACTTGAGAGCCATTTTTGATGATCCATAATGAGGAAGGAGTATGCCCTTATATAAAATTTGTCATGATGATTAGTCCTAAATATTTGGAGGCAAATCCAAAATTTAAATTTTCAAAATTTCCTGCCAAATTCAAAATTTTAATTTTCAAATTTTCCCACCTAAACAAGATCATGCCCAATAGAAAAGAAAATATTTTCATCAGGAAAAGTTTGATGATCTTTAGATCGATTTTGGTCCTATCGAAAAGAGGAATTCAATGGGATTGTTATCTCCATCAACTGAGCAAACCAAAGTGGAATTTGGCCCTAGTTGCAAAATTTAACACTCCCTCTGAAGTAGGGAGAATTCCACCTTCCAATCCATTTGCTGCCATAGATCATCAAGCCATCCTGTCGTCATTAGCCATCTTTGTATCTCATATCTACTCTGCTATGTTGAACACTGATATGAATAATGAAAAATAATTGATCGAGAGTGAGTCACAATACCTTGCCACTCTCTACTGACAAAATTTAGTCCATAAAACGAAAGAGTGAACTTCCATTCGGACTTGATCCCAAGTGATCATGTTGAAGAACACACACATCCTAGACATAGGTAGTACGACAGTACACGATGCGTCCATCGGTAGTTCTATGGTCCCTAACCACATTTCCCAACTCATTGGCCAGATGAGAGGTACTTCCCATGTGGGCCAGACTACATGGGTAGGATGATACAGAAACACCAGTAGGGAAAGAATATATCACCTCCTGCTCATAATCACACGTAGGGAAAGGAGAAACCACACCTACAAGCACACATCAAAATCACATGTAGGGAAAGGATGAACCACCTCCTACATGCATGCAAAAGCACTGACAGTAGGGAAAGGATGAACCACCTCCTACACGCATGCAAACCAACAATAGTAGGAAGGATCCTACACATGGGGAATGGATGAACCACATCCCACTAACATGTCAATATATGCCTATATGCATCTTTCACTGGGGTATCTGTAGGAGAAGGTGAACTGCTCATCCTATGCATATATCATCACCTGTAGGGGAAGTTGAACCATTCACCCTACACACATGTGACTGCAATCATAGGGGACGATGAACCACTCACCCTATGATTGCTCATAGCTCAATAAGTACCCCAAGCCTTCTAAGAGCTCCTAGAGTTGAGTCTTCAGTCAAGAATCCCTTCATATAGGGATTAGTGCCAGGCTTCTTTCTGACAACCAAGACTATATCTTGGTGATGATATTGCTGACTAAATTCACAGTGGAAGCCTTATTTCTCCACTCAGAAGCATATAGAAGAGTACACAACTTTATAGAGATCTTAGCAGAACAATGCAATTCTCTATTTCTTGCATCTCAGGATGAAGAAAATATTTATTTTTTCTTACTCCCTCTTACAAAGGGAGTTCATAAGCCTAATATTGTATTTCTGGAGAGCAAAGAGTTCACCTGGTAGCCTGCTCGCCATAAGATCCACCCACTTAGTGGATAATTTATTAGTGTGATCAAACATGTAGAGTTATTCCATAGTAAAGTCCTTTTTCGTACTACATAAAGTAGTATCTATTGTAAGATACATGATTATCTACATCTTATTCAATAATGGGGGCATGAATGGTTGTTTTGGAGATTATGGCCATGTTGGCTGCTTCATTCCTTTTCAAAGTGACTGACTTCATTCCTCAAGAGATACAAAAGTGCGTTCCTTGTTATTTACCATACAGTCTGACCAACAACTCTCTGTAGTGCTTTATCAGAATAAGCAGATATTCATGAATTCTATTCATCAAGAAATATCAATTTCATGGCTCCCTCTAAATATCGAGAAGGGAAAAACATAATTATCAAACTATCTTCAGTCTGATATTAATCCATAGATATAGTTTCTTCTGAAGCTCTTCTTCAATCATGGGCTTCCCATAAGATCATTAAAATGATCTTCCTTGACACAGCTGATGAACCTTCATAGCTACATGACTATTACCAGTGTATTATATTATTCAATCCACGATAAGGAAGAGTCTACCTTATTCAGGCATTCTTGCCTATAAGACTTTTCCTCATGAAGATGTCAGAATTTGAATCTCCTCCTTTCTTCAAAGTATATATGCTGATAGGAGGTTCGTACAAAGAACAGTTCTGGAGTGCCATGAACTTATTCTCCTTTTCACTCCTTTGGATGACAGGAGATAATAAGATCAATTTCATATTTCTTTCAAGAGCGTGACCTAAAGAGTTTCATCTGATGGAACGATGAGTTGAATGAGCAATCTGCCCATCCTAGAAACAAAAACAACCCTCATGTATCAGGTTCATAACAATGAACTTGTCTTTAATATTGCAGTCTTAATTTAGGGAGTCTTGACATAATAAATTCAGGGGATTTTCCTATAGGAACGTTTGGAGATCAGTACTGCAATTTTTCAAAGTATGAAGTTGTTCCAACTCATTCATGTTGAACACAACACAGTTCTTTCAATAAGAAAATACCAAAAATTTGGATTCCTTCAGTCACGTTGAATATAATTTACAGGTTCATTGGATTAACACTATCTCCTTTAGCCAATGAGATATCTTCTGAGTTGAACCCGAATTGCTTTGATTGGGGATATAAAACCCTGACAAGGTATTAAGTAGGCTTCATGACAATCTTTTGAGAGGGTTTCCACTGAAGGTCCAATGCCAAATGATCCTGCATATATACTTAAGATGGTGCCATACCAATAATCCAAAAACAATAATGTTCTTCTATATTAATATTGTTTTGTGAACCTTATACCACTGTGCCATACTGGGCCATGTGGGCCATACACCCCTGGGCCATGTTGTCGTGCCATACCACTGAGCCATACATGCCATACTAATCGGGCCATAGGGAAATAACAACCAAGCACTACCAATCGGGCCATAGGACCATACCAACTGGAAACTGCCAATCCGAGCACAGGGACATACCAATTAGTTCATAGCAACCAAGCATGCCAGCTATATAAACGATGTCTTCCATACATACTCTGCATTGAGGTTATGTTGGAAAATACCATACAACTAGAGATGCAGGATTGAAGGCAAATAATCGATGCCATTCATACTGATCTGAACCATGTACAAATCCAACCATACTACAACAAGCGAGTCAGGGATATATACAGTAGTGTGTCATAGGAGTGCTGACCTAAAGTCAATTTAGAGTAGGATGATGATTGACAAAGGTAAATATCGTACACATCAAATTTTTGATCTGCAATGATCTTATGATTTACTTCATAAGTTTCTAGATCAAATCCCAATACACAGGTGCCTTGTTGTCACAGTAATTGTTACATGCTTCGATTTCATGGTCATTATTGATATTGACCCTAACTTGATAAAAAACTAGCCAGAATTCCATAATTGCCTCAAGATAGCAAGGATGCCAAATATACATCACTACTTCTGTTGATGCTGACTGATGATGCCAATCTAGGTTAGCCTAATGGAGTCTGCTGAGAAATGTATATGCTCATATATATATGCACTAGACATAATCTGTCTTGCTTGAGTTCAGATGTCTTCTTCAATAATAGAACTTAGGGATCCAAGAGCCTGATCCTTGCCTTGCTGTGAATGAATTTTAGAGACTTGGAACTTGATTATGGACGGAGGTCAGATTCAGAATGTTGATTTTACTGCAAGTTGTGACAGATCCTTAATGTCAAGATATCAAGGATACCTTAATCAGAATAGGTCATCCCTTGTAGAGATCCAAAAGAAAACTTCAGAAGAATGAGTCTCAAAACACACAGTCCAGAAAAAAAGTGTCATTTAAAGTTCATAATTTTAATGCCCTAAAAAGCTTCAAGTTTGTGCCATAACCCACTACGCTTCTTGTTGGTCTAGAAGATTAAAAAAATGAAAGGTTGAGTTTATATCTAGATTAATAGACTTATCTCCTTTTTTGGTCTAACCTGAAAAGTCTTGATCTAGAAAAAGAATAACCAGCTGAGCCGTTTTTAACCAAATTTAAAATTATCGAGTATGTAAAACATTCTTACTTACCTCTGCGATAGATGCCAAAGAATTGTAAGAGATCTCAGCCAAATTTGTCCTAAAATTCCCTTAAGCCTCCTAGCTATTTGTTTCAGAACAAAAGCTCTGTCTCCAAGGAAGGTTCTCATCAAGCAAAGCTCTTAGGCTCTTGCTTCAGAGAAGAGAGCTAATGAATATGCCCAGACTTGTAGACGGAAGGAGACCATGGAGATTTATTTTCAAACTTCATTTTGTGATTGCTTTCTCGTACCTTCGTGCTTCGTCTTCTCACTTGGAGCTCTGAAACCATGGTAAATTTGATTAACATGTTATTTTCTTAGGACAGTTACTTTAGAGTTCCATATGAGCCCATTTATTAGTCCATATTATTCCAATTAGCAATCACATTAATCATACTGATAGTAACTGAAGAAAGAACATAAATGTTAAATGCAGAAGACAAGCCAAGGACACATGGATATGGCACCAGCCGGGGAAAAACCCCAAGAAGGGGAGAACTCTTTGTCAATTCTTCTTATTATCTCATATCAAAGTATTCAGTAGAGAGAGAGAGAGAGAGAAAGAGTACAATGGATCAAAGTCAATAATTACTTGCAAGCATCACAGCCCTTGAACAAATGAATGATCCATCTGGAACAACAATCTGGCATGAACTGCATACATGATACTGAAGAGAGTTACACTGTCTAGGGCTTCTTAGAAGTCATTTTTAACTACATCAAAACCCTCCTCATAACTGCGGCTGAGCTTGACCTACAAGGAGTTGTTTTGGTCCTCTTCCACTTGATCAAAAACACTTCAATCGGTTGTGGCCAGCTTTCAAACAAGGTCTGTAATGTAATACTATTACACTAAGCTAACACAAGCCCTAACAATAGATCTGCAGCTCTCCCTTATGAAGCTCGACCTTCATATAACAATTAATATAGGCCTGAAACATTCCTAAATTACAGTGACTTCCTTCAGCTCCCATTTGACCTCCTGAAGAAGATACGACAAACCTCAACGATGCCCTAAATAACCCTTTAGGTACTGTGGCTATCTCTCATGAGACTCACGAGCCTGTGACAGAAGATAAAACCCAAACTAAATCACTCCTTCATCCTCCATATGCATTCATATTCCTCAAACACTTGACAACCATTTTTGATGATCTATAATGAGGAAGGAGGATGCCCTTATATACAATTTGTCATGATGATTAGTCCTAGATATTTGAAGGAAAATCCAAAATTTGAATTTTCAAATTTTCCCACTTAAACAAGATCATGACTAATACAAAAAAAAATATCTTTAGCAACGATATTGTATGAAACACCGAGGAAAGTAATGAGCCTCCAACCTCCATTGTACAATGGTGCACAATGCCCCTAGCTACATTCTTGGTAATGATTTTATTAAGACCTTGATTGAGAGACTTAGATAGCATTTAGAAGAGAATTATTCAACTGTAAAACAATAGAAATCAGCTTGTATTGTGTCCAACATGGCCTTGTAGAAATCACAATGAAGGCCATCCATTCCTGAAGAAAAAATCACAACAAAATCCATCGAGCAAATGGGCTTCTATCTTGGAGAAGACCAACTGTGAGAAGAATTTTCTGCTTCAATGTCTGCATTAACATCAATATTACCTGTATTAAAAAAATAAGGGGGTTCTACAGCCTCTCTAACTTTCTCAATAGGTCTTCCTGGTTGTGAGACGTCATTTGCACTCTTATTCATTATCTTCCCAGGTCAACCTTTCAGTTCAGAATCACCATCTGTTCTCAAATTTTTAGGATCAATTTATTCTAGAGGTACCTCTAAATCCTTCATAGTTTTCTATGAATTTTTAGGTTTTTAATATGGCTTCCTCTCCAAATTAAATTTTGTCTTTCTAGTTCCTGTCTTTCCAGTATATAATTCAATATCATTCTCTTGTGCTACTGCAGAATCCCCTAAATAAGCATCACCTTCAGCATTGATCTGAATAGATTTTGTTGTACTGGACATGCCCTTTCTCTTTCTCTACCTATCCTTACCCTGCATAGGTCCTTGCTCCTTTATCTTCTGCTCCAGCTGAGCATCATCTAAAAATAAGGAAACAATGTCTTCAGCATGCAGTAAGTCATCTTTTCCATGACCCCCCATCACAACAAGCTGCTAAACAATATTTTTTTTATTAGCTCTGTGCAAAATTTTCTCTTCGATAGTCTCCTTGCAAATCACTTTGTACACTGTGACCTCCTTCGTTTTTCCAAGATAATGTGCCCTGTCCATGGCCTGTAAGTCAAAATTTGGATTCCAATCAGTTTCATAAAATATAACAATATCAACAACTATGAGATTGATTCCCAGGCACCCAGATCTTGCGATCAACAAAAAGAAAAATATATCTTGCTTGTTTTGGAAGTCCTTTACCATGTCACAGCGATCCATTATGGTAGAAGATCCATCCAAATGAAGATATTTGTACTTCCTGTAATTCATGTAGTCCGCAAGAATATTGAGAAAACCTGAGAATTTAATGGTTTTTAGCACGGAGGTGTTTTAGCAAGGCATCTAATGTCTGTAGCTTCCCAGAATCCGTAAGAATTTTTGTAATATCAAAGCTTTGCAAAGGAGGTGAAGATCCGAATATTGTATTTGTAAGCTAAAGAACTGGTTGTTCAGAGAGCAAATCTAAGTCTATTTATTTAATCAAATAATAAGGATCTCGATGTTTTGTAGGACCATTGAACTTGGATGTACGAGCAAAACCAACAAGAAGCTTTTTCATCAATGGAAGATGAAGTTCTGAATTCTAATATGCAAAAACCCTGTCTGAGCAGATGACATCAATCGGAGGAGCTCTAATTGGCATAATGAATGAATAAACAGATTTTAATAGTCCAGTATTATTAAGAAAACAGTCTTGATGGGAGACGACTAATCCTTCATATTGTACATTTAGAGGACCAGTAGTACACTTTCTTCTCCAAAAGATTGACTCTACACATGTTGGCAACATCAGAGATCTACTGACAACTCTCACTTTGTCTTCTTCAATCTGATCATACTGCAAGATATCCTTCTCACTTTCCAGGAAGCCTTCAATAATTTCGCCAAAAAATTGACGATCCCATTTCACAAAAGAACAAAGCAACTACTCCACAACTGAACCTGTAGCAAGAAAAGCAACCTCAGCTGGAAAGAGGTCAATCATCCGAGAAAAGCCTAATGTCCCACTTTTAGCAGGAAAAGTAGATTCCCCTTCTGGTTGCCATGGAAAAATTGATGAATGAATATTTTCAGGAAAATATACATTAAACAGGTTGTTCAAACATCTTTGCCAAAAACCATGAACTGATCTAGAGTAGAACATTGGTAGACTCTGAATACCCTCTCTATAGACTAGCTTGGGAATCTTGTATGAGATGAGATTTCGACTTCCAGGAGAGCGTACATCTTCCAGTTCACCAAAAGGTAGTGGTAAAAGAGAATTCTATATTTTCTTGAAGTTCATAAACATGTGCCCTTGATTCCTTTCAAATAACCCTGGATGATTGCATACCTTCCACAATTGGATAAAAATGTTCATGAGGTTTTCAACCTTTTTTGTAGTTTATATGACCTCAAGCACTATCAAGTAATTCGGCTACAAAAATATTGTTCTTGACAGCCTGATAAAAGGCTTGTTGGCAAGAGCTCAATGTACAGTTCATAGTTACTTCTTTTTTATTGGTCATTTCGGTGATCTCTTCTTTCTTCACTCGACGCAACATAAAAGGCTTTAGGACAACATGTAGTTGATTAAGTCGGCATTCATTCAAAGTGACTCCATGCTCTGCATGGTTTTCTATTCCTTTGGAGAACCATTCATTGAATTTATCATGGCTATCAAACAATGTTCGCATGATAAAATAAAGCAATGCCCAAATTTCTACCATGTTATTTTGAATGAGCATTTTAGTAAGTAAAAGGTGATTTAGATAGTTGAAACCCAAGAGAATTTTCCACGGTTTACTATTTGAACTCTTAATCAGTTTAGATTCATCTAAAACCATATATTTCCATTTAACTCACCTTAATCACTTCTCATCAGTTACAACTTACAAGGAGTTGGTAACATGTGACAAGTATATGAAAACTTGCTTCCCTTCAATAAAGTCGTTTAGGATTTATATTTTTTTGAAGTACAATCCATTCATTACCCTAGTAAGGGAGAGATGTCAAATCAGTACAAAACCTTCCAATTTCATCAGTCAGATGTAACCACAAGAAATGGTCTCCATATGTTCTTTTCCTCAACTAAATGAGTTAAGAATTCCATTGCTTGAATGGTCTTTCCTAAACCCATTTCATCAGCTAATATGCCATTCAGTCCCTGTTCATAGCAATTTACAAACCATTGAAGACCCTTCAGGTGGTACTATTTTAGAATACCAGTGAAATTTTTTGGTGTTTGCAATGATGAGGTAAGAGGCATTGAGGAAGGGTTGAGCAAATCCATGTTGCTAGAACCTTCAGCCACACCTTGTAGTGTCAGGTTATTAGCTCCACAAAATTTTAAACACTTGTCATCAAACGCACTTTCTTTGTTCAAAGACTGCATTCTTTGCAAATCTAATGGCTTCTTCTTTAAATGAGGTTTCTTTTGGATATTCTTCCTCCATTGGTTTCACATCATCTATGTTTTGACCCACATCTAATTTGGTAGTAGAGGCTCCAACAACTAGCATTAAATGTTATGTAGGTTGAGAAGTTGTTTTATTTTGCATGAAATGGCTGTAAAAATTTGTCTATGAAAGTAAAAGGTTTAGCCTTTGTTGTTACCTTTTAGCTTCTCTAAGATCTTCCTCACACTTCAAAGCTTCCGTTGCATCCCTCTCTTCCTTTTTTCCAGATTTCAACCTGCTCTTTGTCTGCTATTTTCCAAAATAGCATTGTATCTCAAGCTAATTTTCTGGTGTGCATTGATGCAACCCTCATAAACTTCAAGGACCATGCAATCTATCCTTAACCTCCTTTTGTAAATATTCTGCAAATTTTTTAGCATCATTTGATTGTTTTCTGTGATATAATGAGAAATTTGTATGGTGTTTTGGAAAGTTCCTTTTGACGATGTTGGCCTAGTTCTTTGTAATTTTCTCGGCATCCTCCCTTTCAACCATAAATAGATATGTTTGTATGGGATGCTTCTTGGGTAGCTTGCGTTTAATAATCTCATAGCTACCCCCTTTCTCCAAGACCTTCACATAAAAAACTTGTAATTTCCCTGTTTCAAACGTAATAATCCTTTGAATGTCTAATGATTCTTAACATGCTGGAAATGCTTCCAAATCAAAATCAAATACTTGCAGACAAAACTTTTGGCTTGAGTCACATGATTATGATAGCGCTTTCAACATGCCCTGAAGAGTCTCATACTTAGTCAAAGGTTCTCCCATTCCATCACAGTTCTGATGTCTAATGCTTTTATTAGCAGCCATCATGGAAGACAAATATCTCAAATCTAGCCTACCCTTCAAAAAAATCTCCTCTATTTGAACATCTGTAAAGGTTGGAAAGTTATGGTGCTAATTTGTCATAAACTGGTGGAATTTTAAAAACAACTCCCTCTTCTATCTCCAATAAATCATATGTTGATGCATGAGGACCATGTTCAGGAGAAATGTCAAGATGGTTATAATTCCCCAGATTTTTGACCGCATCATCTATGTGAGGACCTGACAAAGTAGGAACGTCTAATCCATGTGGATTCCTCTCATCTTTTAGAACCATTTTAGAACCATGACTTAATTTCCAACTCTTCCCATTTGAAGTATCTTTTTCGTGGAGGAACCTATGTGGGCAGCAACAACTTTCAACTTATTGGATTTCTTGAACTTTAGTGCATGTTCCCCAAGCATGTTCAACAATATTCCTATGATATGTGCTTCTCAAAGTCATCATCATCTTCATCATTTCTATCTGCATATTTTCGTTCAGATGAGTTATAACCAGCCTCTGGTTCAACATGGTACAATTTTCGTTTTAAATCCATCTCTGATGGTAAATCTTATGGCCTCTTCACCCAACCACCATTTATTTGTGCAAGCACTGTGTCACAACCTTTAATTCCATTAATTTCAACTGGACTATTGCTAGTGTAATTATCTGTATCATCATTATCATCTTGTGGTACTTGATAATTCTATGTAGAATCTAGGTTAAATATTTTTAAATATGAACAATTATTTTTAGTCAGATGGTAGCATGGTAGCCATTGTTATAACACAACTTGTGCTCCATCCTAATATTGGGACAAAAGAAACTGATATCACCTACCAGAGTATTGATTAGACTTGTAGCCTTTGATAGGGTGCCTGCATGATAATTTGTCAATGAAACCCTCCAAAAATCAGTGGCGGTGAGTGTGTATTTCGTTTGGGAATCAAACCGTCAACTGGTGGGTAGTCAATACCCTAGGTTCCATGTGGCTCATTACGCTAGAATAAACCTTTGAAGCTTATGAGAATGGTGGAGAAATCTAGGTTTTGAGGATATGCAGGGGGTTTGGACTAGGCCATATCTTCTTCTACCATATTTCCAAGGCTATGCCGCTTGCTTGCTTCCTGTTTATTCTGAATTACCACTTACCCTGTGTGAACGCCGACTTTGTCAAATGGGATCATCGCTAATATTATTTCCTTTTTCTTCTTTCTTGTGTATTTGTTTTGCTCATTAACCCACCATACTTGATATTTAGTATTTCGTATTTAAAAAATCTACTATTTTCTAGAACATATGCCAAATTTTAAAAATTGATTTAGCATTGCTTGATTGACATGCCAAAATTGTTAGCTTCTAGTGTTGAATGAACTAAAATATCTTCCCTATGAATTCAAATTGGGACCACACTTTAAAAGGTTGCTCAACTATTGTAAACTCTACGAACAATCCTCATTAACATGTACAACTTCATATCTGGGCCAAAATGTGGAGAGGGATCTTCAATTAGAGTAACCTCTAAATTGGAAGACATGAGTTGCTTATTTATATCATGGGACAAGTTTTCGATTCAAAGAGATTAGTTTTCAAAATTTCATATCCTAGTGGAGAGCACAGTCACAAGACATGGACCTAGGAAACATTGGGAAAAGTCTAAAAAAATGACTGATTTGGATTTACCCCATAGAAAATTGGCATAAAACTCTACAATTAAAATAAATTCCAAAATAGTGGTTTGCCTAGTTGGTAAAAGTGAGGTGCTAAAATTGGCCATATTAGTGTTCAAGACTCTTTGATGAAAAAATGTTGTTTGTGCTTATGGATGAAACAACACAAAAAAAAAATTGCTGAAGTCAGATGCAAGTTTTAAACATATTTTGGCAGATTGAATGCCCCTCAATCACAACTCTTAGTGGATACAATTGGTTCTGATTTGTCTTGCTTATCTAGCCACATTGTGGTAAGAGGAGGCTAGTTCAAATTCTCTCTTCGAGACATACAGAAAGGGGAAATTTTTCAAAATATGCCAGAGAATTCATTTCTATCAAACTTCCTTTTCAAAATCCTGAGTCAAGCTTGTTGACTAGCTTAGGCAAACATAATTAACCTCATTGCATCTTGATCGAACTTAGCAAGATTTGACTAGGTTTGGCCCAAACTCAAACAAATTAGACATTTATAAACAAATTTGAGAACTCTTATGGTAGGAGTCACCATAATCTCATTGGTGGCTCCTCCATCACCAATGAGATTATGGTGATGGTCATGTATGCGAAAACTTGTTAATGTGTATTTTCAAAGTATAATTATGTAATGTATAAATTAAACAAAAAAATAAAAAATTCTTCACATTAAAGTGTAGGAATCACCAATTGAATACTCTAGATATGGAGTTCCATCTCCTTTTAGACTTTGAGGTCAACATAGTAATAAGCCTATTTATTTGTGCTAAATATTTCCCCATGATGAATATGTTTTGCGAGGACTTAGTTATAATGGTTGAACCAAACTACGACATCAAGGAGAGACAACATGCACAATTATGTTTGGTCAGAGAGGGAGTCATAAGCTTAGTGCCATTTTGTATGTCATTGGTTGTTTTAGCATATAATATTTGTCTTATTTAAACTTCACTGTTTACTGGTAATATTCACCAATGTTAAGGTAGAGAATCAAATGAAATTTAAGATGATTCCATTTAAAACTAAAAGCTTTGGTCCCATTGAGTGTGGTCTAGAGGAAAGTATGAGGTGATTGGGCTTTGTATTTACATGGATACCTGGGTTCAAAACTCTCGAAGTGTATTTTTGTATTATGTAGTTCTTTTTGCTTTGAAGTTCTTCTCTTCACACCCTTTTTCTAGTTGAAGTACTTGTGGGAGGACATAAAATCATTGAGAGGTAAAGAGTGCATTCCCTGTATCAATGAAATTGCCTCTTTTGATATTCATGCTTGGTGTGGATTTGGAAGTGTTTGAAAGTCCCTTGGATATTTTGTTGTTGTAACGAATATAGCCAAACTTTGTGCTTACAATTTTAACATTTGTTTAGTTGTTACATTTCAAAATCATTGTTATTGATTGTTGTACTTTGACATCTTGAATTAAATTAATATCGAGAAACACTCCCAATTAGTTTTCTACACTCCATAACTAGTTGAATTCAAGCATGTAGCTCATTATTCATAATTGTATCATATTTACTCACTATTTTTTACTTTTTGGCATGCAAATCAGTGTTTTAGAGGAAGATTTTTATGCTATCACAACATATTTACATGATTCACAAGGTGAGAATAAATCTTTGGTGTAGTTGTAGATTTTAGGTTTGATAATTATAGTCATTTATAGGCTATAAATGTCTTCAAACTTTCACTTCTAATTGAGTATTCAACTTAACATAAAGTATCTTATACATAACTAATTTTCTCTCCACCTACTTTTCATAACTTCCATAACCATTAGGTAGGGACTTGCACCTTCGATGTTATTTTGCTTCTTTAGTAAAATATTTGCCAAGAGTTTACAAAGTTTTATAATTGACTGAAAGTTATAGAATTTAAAATTTATAGAGTTTCAAGGTATAATATTTTAAATATTAATCTTTTAAAGGGCACTAGCTCAATGGAAGAGCACCTGCTTTACAAGCAGGAGGTTGGTGGTTCGATTCCATCGTGCCTTAATATTCATATAGAATGGTGACAATCAATTTTTGGTGACAGAGTCTCTTTCGACCATCACCAATGAGCTTATAGTGACATTTTTCTACCCTCACCAAAATATTAAATGGTGACAGTCAACGACCGCCATCATATATATATATATGCATCAATAGTGATGGTCATGAAAGGTCCATCACCATAAATTACTATTGGTCATATGAAATGGTGACGGTCAATGAACGTTGCCATATATATGCATCAATAGTGATGGTCATAAGAGGTCCATCACAATAAATCATTGTTATTCATATGTAATGGTGACGGTCACTATCCATCATTATATTCATTATTCGTGACGAACCTTGAATGTCACTGCAACACTTTATTTTTGGCGATGCCACCTTCGGTGACATTCAACTTTTTGGTGATGGAGGCTGATGTCCATTACCATTGCTCACATAAAATGGTGACGGTCACTATCCTTCATTATAAATCATTATTAGTGATGGACTTTGAATGTTACCACAACACCTATACTTTTGGTGACGCCACCTTTGGTGACGTTCAGTTTTTGGTGACGAAGACTTTTTTGACCATCATCAATGAGCTTATGGTGACATTTTTCGACCCTCACCAATGTCCTTTTTTCTTGTAGCACAAGTATCAATTTTTTCACTTATGTTTCAAGTTATAAATTGAAGTGCAAGTTTCATTAAAAAAATAAGATAAACCTTGAGTTATTTTATAGTTTTAAAATTTTTAATTTTAGGTTTGTGGAGATGATTTATGTTCTATAATGATTTTAGTGATGGAGTCAATGATGGGGATAGGAACATCCAAACAATTTGAAGAAGTTGTCTAACATTGTTTTTTAATATTATTGCATTATTTTATGCATTTTCATTTGAAAAATTATAAAATTTTAATATATATATATATATATATATATATATATATATATATATATATATATATATATATATATATATATATATATATATATATATACTTGTACATGTATATTGTACAATTTATCCAAGAGGATGCATTGACGTAGGGCCAACACGATATAATGGAGGGGGAGCTACATGAAGTATTGCATGGTTTTTTTTTTCATTTTGTTTGTTTTATGAAGTTATACATTCTCATTCAATTTTAAAGCATTAAATTTTAATTTTAATACACACACACACACACACACACATATAAGGCCAACACGAGACAATGGAGGGGGAACTACCTGAGGTATTGCATGAAATATTAATTTTCTTTATTTTGTTTTTAATGAAGTTCTACATTCTCATTCAATTTTAATTTTAATACATGTACATAAATTTCTTATACATGTGTATATATATTCAATTACATGTTGTGCAGGTTACCCATTCTTCAGATGATAGCACAAGGAGGCTACTAAAAAACACATTTCAGGGAAATTCTATATTTAATTGATGCACACAACATTTTATTTGACCTAGTCTTTTTATAGTACATATTATATTTACTTTTCTATATAAATTGATGCTTGTAACCTTGATACATTTTTATATTTATTTTTATTGAATGATATAAATTTTGGATATATTTTACATTTGGTCTGTGATCACATGTTGTTATAATGTTAACTTAGATGATCTTAGACTATTTTTTGTTTTTAAAACTACTTGTTTTTTCACTTGTTATTAAAATGAATCTATATTGAAATTGCAAATAAAAAACACATGCGGTACATGTTATGCATTTTAACATGTGTGAATCTTATATAGTTAGGTTTAAATGTCTATTAAATGTGATATTTATGTAGATTTTGCATGATCATGTGTAATTTAAAACAATCATAGATGATTTTACATATATAAGTTCATGAATATGTAACAATGATTGAAGTACATTTGCATTTAGTTATTACATTTTGAATATATGGTCACATGTTGTTATAATGTTAACTTAGATTCAACCTTAGATTATGTTTTGTTTTTAAAAATCAAGTTGTTTTTCCATTTTTTATTTAAAATGAATCTAGATTGAAATTTCAAATTACAAAACACATGTGATATATGTTATGAATTTGAACATGTATGAATTTATATAATTAGGATGTGTATTAAAGGTAATATTTAGGTACATTTTGCATGATCATGTGTCATTTAAAAAAATCATAGATGGTTTTACATAATTATGTTAATGAATATGTAACAATGATTGAAGTAAATTTGGATTTAGTTGTTACATTTTGCATACATGATCACATGTTTTTATAATGTTGACTTAGATTGAATCTTAGATTATGTTTTATTTTTAAAACTCAATTTTTTTTTTCATTTGTTATTTAAAATGAGTCTAGATTGAAATTGCAAATTACAAAAAACATGTGGTACATGTTATGCATTTGAACACGTATGAATTTTATAAAATTAGGATGTCTATTAATGGTGATATTTAGGTACATTTTGCATTATCATGTGTCATTTAAAACAATCATAAAATGGTTTTACATATTTAAGTTCATAAATATGTAACAATGATTGAAGTACATTTGCATTTTTGAAGAAAATTTTGAAATTTAAGAAATGGAAAATTTCAAAAGATGAGCATGAACTGATCATTGAGGATGGCATTTGATTAGATTTTTTTTTATTGAACTGCACAACATTTTTTTCTCCTTGGATTCATATTTGAGAACTTAACAGTTCAAGTACAAATTGTTAGCCATTCTTTTTGTGAATTCCTAAGTTGTGCATTCTTAATAATGTATTAAGATACTTCAAGTTATATGTATATTTTCTGTTATGTACAAGTTTATTGAGTATTTTATGATATTGATATTGTGTTTGTACATGCATAAAGCAAGTAATTTATACATGTACACATACATACATTATTTGGTCTTAAACGATTTCATACATTCTTTGGTATGTTAGTTAATTTTATGTCATTATTGCAAAATATAGGTATCTATCATATTTGATATAATGAAATTTGAAGTCATGATTATTTTAGACATCTAAAGAAAATTATAAGATTCATTCAAATGCAAAATTTGTATTGTGTTTTGTAATTTCCAGTTTCATTATATTAAAAGTTAACTATCAACTCACATCCAATGTACTCTTTCTATGAACATTAATGCAAAATGTTCTATACCATATTTTTTAATGCAATTTTAAAATTTTATGATTCTTTTATACACATCTATGTACACCTATAATTTTATGATTGTTTTTAGACATATATATGTAATGTATATTAACATTAGAAGAACGATTTTAGATGCAAAATTTATGAATTAAATGTAAATTTACATTCATTGCTACATATTCATGAACTTAAATATATGTATTTAACCTTTAAAAGCATCAAACCACACTCACACCATGAAAATTGTACATGGTCAAGCTTTATAACTTATATGTTTATGCACATGTTCATTTACAACTTTATATTAAAATTTAATTATCAGATTTAACAGACATCTACACATAATTATATAACATTCACACATGTTCAAATGCATAACATGTACCACATGTATTTTGTAATTTGAAATTTAAATCTAGATTCATTTTAGATAAAAAGTAACAAAAGAACAAGTTTTAAAAACAGAACATAATCTAAGATAATATAAATTAACATTATAACAACATGTGATCACTTGCAAAATGAAGCAACTAAATGCAAATGTAATTCAACCGTTGTTACATATTCATGAACTTAAATATGTAACACCATCTATGATTGTTTTAAATGACATGTGATCATGAAAAATGTACCTAAATATCACCTTTAATAGACATCCTAATTAACACATTCAAATGCATAACATGTACCACATGTGTTTTGTAATTTTCAATTTCAATTTAGATTCATTTTAAATAACAAGTGACAAAACAACTTGAGTTTAAAAAAAAAAACATACTATAAGATCATCTAAGTTAAAATTGTAACAACATGTGATCATGTATGAAAAATGTAACAATGTCACAACAATTCAAACTAGTTGTTTGATCAAATAAACATGTATAACCATATCACATGTTCTTATCTCAAAACACAACCATCATGAATTTCATGAAATCATCATAAACCGTAATCATAAATTACTTGTAAGTCAGAATCATAAATCACATGCATAATAAAACTGAAACAAAACAATAATACTTATCCTTGATCAGTCCATACTTTTCCTTTATTAATTTTTTACACACACCAGATCGATTTCCATACCCAACAAGCACCTTGTGCATTTTCTTCCCCTTAGTCATGTACACATACACACAATTTACATCACAATAAATACATCCACACATGACGTACAACACCACACAATACATACACTTACACCTAACATACACCTACACCCAATGCACAACACGGAAAAATAAATATGCCTACGCCTACTGTACGATACAACACAATACATATGCCTACGCCTATTGTATGAAAAAACACAATACATACACCTACACCCAGTGTACAACACAATAAATATATGTACACAAAGTACAACAAAATAGATACACATGTCGCATACCATGACTACAAGATGCACATTCAAAATACCACGCGTGCACAAAACACCATGTACCTCATGCACATAATACCACGTATGTAGAGCATAGCATCTATGACATGCACATAATACCACATGTGAAAAAGTACCACATGTAAAAAATGTACACAGTACCACTTGTACATAGCACCACCTACAGAATGTGTGCACAACATCACATCTACACAGCACCACTTGAACAACATGTACACAAGGCCACATGTACGCCACACCACCTATACAACATTTAAACACTACCACATGTACACAACAACACATTCGCGACATGTACATGGCACCACATGTACAAAATGTGAAATGAATGACATTTAAACAACACCACCTACACACAACAGACTCGCATATCACACTACTTTCATTTCGTTGATGTACCCCTCAACATTACCTATCCATAACATAAACATGGGCATAGTGCAAGCATATAATATCGATTCATATCAACATGATACTGACCTCATAGAAATTCCAGGACTATTCTTCCCACTCGATTCCCATAAGATGAGGAATATATATATATATATATATATATATATATATATATATATATATATATATATATATATATATATATATATATATATATATATATATATATATATAATCATCAAAACAATCATGATCCATGACAACCTTGTCAAACATGACACACACACATACACACACACACACACACAGAGATATATATATATATATATCCCCATAATAATACTCGCAAAATAATTACCAGATAGCATAAGGTCAAGGTTAAGATATCTTCTTTTATTTGTTCACACCATGCACAAGATTGAGAACAATCGTTCCCAAAATAGCCAAGGAATAAGAAACCTCACATCCATTTACTTTACATTTTATGTTTCCTTTCTCATGTATGTACTTCCATTGTCCATTTACCACAGTGGACCAAGTTAGTCCAACCAACTATCATATTCTTACCTTCATATATTCTGTTACATTCACTGGGCTTCATGTTTGTCTTACATTACTTATTGGGTACCATGTAGCTCTCCCCAATCTCCATTAAATTTCTTCTTTCCCAAACCAATTCCCAAGACTCTCAAAACATAAAATGAAAGAACAATAATAAACAACAAGAGGACCCTGAAAAACCAAAATTACTATGACACCACAAAAAAGTGGCATGCTCATGCACTAGATGAAACCAAGATTGAAAATTAAGTGAAAAAAAAATCACCAAAGGCCAAAAGCAAAATAGTAGCAACAAACAGTATGACTGAACCCCATGGTTCCCATGGAAATCTCAACCCAGGTCTTATTCAACAAATATATGACATAATAGACACCAAACACTCAAACACTCAATAGAAGGCATAATCAAACAATAAAGCACAAAGTATGCGGCATAAGGAAACTCATACCTTAATGTATCTCAGGGAGGCTATATTGTCTACAAAATCGATCTAGATTAGTATGATGTAACTTCACAACATATAAAATCAAACAGAAATAAGGTCATGATATCCATAACATTAACTATCTAACATGTTCACATCATAACCTCATAAACAAGTGTCGTTCACGCATAACAATCACATATGCACAGTCAGTCTAGACATAATATAGCACACTATCACAAATAGGTCGACTCATACTTGAATTTCATAACCCTAAACAATTGCATAGGCCAATACAAGTTAGCATGATACATATAAAATAAATATCTTAATGAAATAACCCTAATAATCAAGTTAACTAACATAAAACAACAAAAAATGCATATAACAACAAGTTACTATCATTCATGACTATTCGACATGTGCATAAGACCACATTGATTAACTAGCATATACCATGCATATAACCACAACAAAAATAAATTCACCAACATTTATATGACACTAATGCATATAAAAATCCATTAACTAACATATCTACATGTCAAATGTACAATACATGTATGAAGATCCACTTTAACCCAAAGTCTAGTGTTGCAACCTCGCTCTAATAGTCTGCATATCCTACTCTATCTTAGTCAACATATCAACGTCATATCTTATCAACAACATCATGATGACATAATTACATACAATAACCTCACAATGCACACCTAACCTATTATGCATGCATAACCATAACCAAAACAATGCATGAAAAACAACCTATAGACACTGACATGCATAACCAACACACACTCATGACAACCCAACCCAATAAAAAACACCATAAATTTTCACATGGCGACACCATTGTAGCTATGAACAACACCATGGATATGAAACAAGCACATAGACAACAAACACAAAGAACACATATGCCACTAACATGTATGCATGACCAACACAGACCGTCCATCCAATGCAAGGCATGAACCATGCTCTGATACCACTCTGTAGTATCAGATATCACACAAGGAAAGCGAAAACTAGACACCACCTAAAGAGAATGGAAACATGCTCTGATAGTGCTTTGTAACACCCTTTTTCTACATTTACCCAAGCTACCAAGTCCACCAGGGTAAACATGCGATGAGGGGCTACTATGATCTCATTCAACCTCTTAGGTCACCTTAAGGAACTGGAATCAACACCAAACAACAACACAAACCTTTTTCACCTGCTACGGGACACCCAAGGGCCGTCTAAACCTTTTAGGAGGATAGCCCGTAATAAAAACTAACCTTTTATGCCATAAATTCCCCAGTCGCTCCCAATATATGGGCAAGTGTGTGACTAGAACCCTCCATTTTCTCACGCAACATTTCCATGAATGCGACTAGGCACTTTTCTAAGTAGTTCGGAGCCTGCGACCCTGATTTATGTGCCACTTCCTCGAGCCTAGGGCTAAGGTCACTATCCAGAACTCCATGATATTTCCAAAACTGAAATATTTCAGAAAAAATAAAATAAAAAATAATATATATATATATATATATATATATAATAATAATAATAATATTGATGTAGATGCAATCAATTTAACAAGAACTTGATTGGACCCCTAGTAGCCATGGCATGCATTTTGTCAAACATGTCACAAATATGTAATCTACAGGTTTAAGCAACATATATGAGCATAGTGGTCTCATAATTATCTGAGATTCACTAAGAAGCATTATTCCCTTATCACATTAGTTGCATTATCATATATTAGTTTATATAATAATTGTTCATTCAATTTCAAGTCAAAAAATGATGAGAGCCATACATCATCACTATTAAAATGCATTCTCATAAACAGCATAATATCAACATAAATAATGAGGATACAACAACCATACATGCTATATAGAATCAAATACATGTAAACATAAAATACCAACGAAAGAACCTCTTATTAATGAATGAAAAATCCAACGTAGTATGGGATTACCACATTACACCCGAGCATAAATTGGTTGAGCCAAATCTCTCTTCAATTAATCATCCCCATATCATATTCCAAGAATGAATTTGGGACTTATAACCAAAATTAACTAGGGATTGTCGAGGCTAGACCACCTCACCCTCATCAATAGAACCAACCTTTACCGCAATCTACACCAGATCACTATGCCAAAATAAAAAACATGTAAAACCAGGCTTTACCATGATCTCCACCAAATCACTAGGCCAAAAAAACATGGATGCCATTGGATTTCTCCATCTACACCGTAAGGAATTTTCCTGTCTCTTAGTCTCTAAGCTTTACCATAATCCATAGTCTGATCTAGGGATCACTAGGCCATGATCAAGACACCAATATTTTGGATTTACCTCAATCCATAGTTTGATCCAAGGATCACTAGGCCATGATCGAGACTCGAGTCTCTGGGCTTTACCACAATCCATACCCGATCACTAGGCCCTAACCGAGACTCCACCCTTAATTATTTACCGTATATCCGACCATTCACTAGCAAGGATTTCTAGTCCTAATCAAGGGAAGCCACCTCTATTATTTACCATATATCCTGCCATTCACAGGTCAAGGATTCCTAGGCCCACCGAGTAACACAATACTTGGCTTTAATGCAACCCACTATCTATTTTAGGGGTCACTAGGCCAATGGATTTATCGTAATCCACATTTCAGCTCAGGGATTACTAGGCTATGTGTTCTTTCATTCACATATCCACCTCACTGAGCTTCGAATCCATCCGGAAATCTAACTTAACCAAAATATGAGAACCCCATCACACCATAGCTATCCAAAAATGGCAAGGCCAGGCTGAAAACACTTTCACACCTGACAAAACCCATGCCCAAGAGATAAAGATAACCAAGAACACATATGCATAATCCTGCATGCCAAATTTTGCAAGGAAATCATACATGCAAATAAATACCGGCAAGTAAACCCATTTTAGTTGCTTGATCCAACTCTTAATTGCTTGATCTTTTCTTTCTCTTTGCCTTCTTTTCCTTTCTTGATCCAATGCTAAAATTCTCCAACAAAAAATCTAAGTGTCCAAGAGTGAGAGAGAGATATAATAGAGAGAGATCCCCAAAACCGAAATAATAAAAATTTTTAGCAAAAATATTGCCATATGATCCCTAGAGCCATTTTTATTAATGACACCTCAATTTTCTTCATTTTCCATTATTTTTCTTTCAATATCATCCTCACATGCAACTTGTGGCCTTTCACCTTCCTTTTCTCCTAATTTCCATTATTTCCATAAATAAATGAAAATTAATTCCTCATTCCTTTCCAAAGCCTTTGCCATTTCCTTTTCCAATTTTTTTTGTCCATAATAAAACAAAGTTACACCCACTACGATATTTTTCCTACCATTCAGCTTGGAATACGTGTCCCATGACCATGGTATTATTTTTTTTTACATGGATTTTTGACCAGGGATGTTACAATAGGAGTATATTTCTAAGATATAGAATGTTTCTTTCTCAATAGATGTTTGTCCCATGAAAAATTGAAAGTTAATACAACTCATATTTCTCAGATTCACATGGATATTTTCCCTTAAATGCGATGAAACCAACAATGATAGTTTTTAGACCTATGTTTAGTTCACACTAGCAAAGAGGGATGTGTCCTAGCTTGAAAAACACATAGAGAAGGTTCAACAGAATTTGTGCCTTCTCATAAGAAAATACGACCAACAGCTAATGGAAATACTCAACCTTAGAACTCTCCTACAACCACTATGAAATTGTTCCCTTTGTAGCATAATTCGACCAACCATAAATAAACACGCCCAAACTTGAATATGAAACTTTGGTACACAAAATAAGACGAATTTGACATTCACTTAAAAAAATAGGACTCACACTTTCTTTAGCTTTAAATCTCAGTCCAAAGCTCAACAAAAATCTTTCTCATATTTGTGTTGAAAAACCCACTTCAAAGAGACTTATGAAATACACAAAATCGGAAGATAGAATCAATTAATAAAACCTTTACGAGTCCATTGTCTTCTGCAAATATTCTTCTTCCTGAAATCATAATGGTGAAATTCGAGTGATTCCTCTCTCTGAAACAACTAGGGTGTATATCTTCAACATCGAAGCTAGCAATGATGGCTATGGTTTCTAAAAACCTAATATATTCTCCAAAATATCTCTAGATCCATATTTCTCAAATGGAAAAATGAAAGAGTGAGGAGAGACTCCTCAATTTTCCCCTTCTATAAATTACTAGCCACTTTTATTGCCATTTTACCTTTTTGATTTTATAAATTCACTTTAGGAACTTTTCACTTTATAAATTGAACGTAATTTTTCATTAGCCTTGGATATTACCCTTTTTTCACAACGTTAACATTTATAATGTTTTTTCCTAGGTGATCCATGTTACCTTAGTTAAAATTTTCCCTTGCCTTAGCTTATTGGAACTTATTTAGGCTAGTGGAACCACATCTTGGGCCTCCTAAGTGGTTGAGGAAATTAGAAAGGATTTGGATAACTGGGCACGATCTTATCTCAATTCCATATTTGTTAGATGATGTAATTATCTCACTTAAATATTAGGGTATTTTCCACTATCTAATGTTTTAATTTTTATATTCTATATTTTCAAGTAACACAATGAGAATTGAACTTCTATTAGTGAAGTTTATACCACCTCAAACTATGCTATTAGGAATCAATAACTTGATTCGCCATAAGCATAGTGGGGAAGCTAGACATTGCATATTTCTCTATTTGATTCATGCATATCTACACACACACACACATATAATGTCGGTTCATTTTTTATATAATATAAATATAACACACACATGCACACACATATATATCATTTTTAATGTTTGATCGAAATTTTATATGAAGAGAGGACTTTGCATCCACCTTATTTGTAAAACACATCAATTCTAGCTGCTCAAAAATATTTCGATTAACCATAAAACCAAGTCTCTTATTCAAATAATATTTTACAATATAAATCATCCAAATTAACCATAAAACCAACTTTATTTTTTAATACATATAATTTTACATTGCACCTCTTAGTAGATGAATTTACAGTGCCGATTTTTCAAATTTAATAAATTTTGAGTAATGTAAATGCATTTTCTAGGTTATGTGATGCCATTTCATATTTTTTTCAATGAAATGAAAAAAGTTGTTTTCAATGGTAGGAATCCATAAAATTGGATTTAGTATGAATATACATTTCTAATATTGAGTACCTACAAGTTGGATTGAAAATGGTCTTTTTACGTTGGAAAGTGTGTTGTCATATTTTTCCATTATTTTATTTTATTCTAGAATCCTGCATTTATGAATGAGTCAAAGGATTCCTTGGCTTCTATGTTTGAGATTGAAGCATAGATTAGGTAGCTCACTTCTTCTGAACGTGAAAATGATAATCTCAAATTCTTGGAGAATGGTTGATATAATTTAATGCTTATTTTCGATCTATTGTGAAGCACATGCTATGCCTAGTAAATATTTTGATCAACGAAAACATTCTATTTCATCATTAAAATTACAATCTACATCAATTATTAAGAACATATTATTTCATAAAATAATTTTATCAACCTCTACAAAATACTTCATCAATATAACTACAATATTTTCCAATCCTTAAAAGTAGGGGCTTGTTATTCTACACTTTGGATTTAATTATTTTCTTGAATCGATATTGTAAGAGTATAAAATATGACTCGCTATATAAAAAAATACAAAAAGGTGCTTTCCATTTATAACAATGGAAGATTCATCGAGCTATCTAAAACTCGCTATAACAACTGGGTAAATAAGAACTCCTATGTGATATTAGAACTCACTACAATTAACTCACTAGAAAAGGAAGCAATCAAGAATACCATGCAACACATTGGGAAATACCAATGCTAACACCACCCTTATGTGAAATATAGGAAATAAGAATAAAGAAATATTGGTCCCAAAAACAAGGCTTGATAAGATACCAAAGAAAAATCTCTCATCAGAAGACGAAATCAAAAAATCCCATGGGGAAAAAATTCTCTCCAAAAGAAACTAAGATAGAAATTCTTAGATAAACATGGAGTTGAAACTATAGATCCTAAAACGATCCACTTAATGGAAAGAATAGAATCCCATTACAATCAGGAAGTACCAAAATTTTGGAAATGGGAGCGAAGTAATCTCAGTGAACTTGCTTGAACTCTAAATTAGAAAATGTTATAGAGGCGGAAGAAAGGAGAAAACTAAAAATTACTTCATAAATTCTGCAGATGGGTGCTAGTAAATAACTAGAACAAAGGCTTCAAAAGAGGAAACCAACATCAATAAATAACCAAACAATTAGGCATATATACATTGAAAGGTCCAAACAATAGGTATGGAAAACTTGGAAACTCAAATTGGAGAAAAAAGTCACTTAGCATAACCTCCACCCTTGATTTGTCCTAACTATAAAAGTTTATCAAAACATGGTACAACCACTCTTGAAGAAATTTGAACATTGTTACCATTAGGAAAAATAAGGAAATACTAAGAGTAAGGAAACAAGAAAGAATAATCCGTTCAATCAACAAAAGTTTCTCTACACATCATCAAGCTTTCCCCCTTAAACACATATGAGGGAGGCGTAGCAATCAACATCAACATAATTCATTTAAATTTTAAAATGTTATTATAAGTACATCAATAGAATTAAGTTTTTTGGTTATTTTGAAATTACATGACCACTATTTAATTCAAAATTTAGTGAAATATGTGATCAAACATTGTATCATTGCACAATTGATGATGTTGGATAAACGTGACTTGGTGAAAGAGTAAATGTAGTTTTCTAAAACAATGGTGGTTTTGGGCACATGGTTTCATTCCCATGGATTTAATTTAGTGAAAAAATTGAAGGCTTGGAAATAATTCATTGTAATGGTCTAGGAAGTGAGCAGTGAAGGCTCACCTATCCAACTACCTCGAGTTTTGGCCAAGGGGTTGATAGAATCTTGTTAGCTAGTTTTTCCCTAAATTGGGGTTTTCTAGGATAAACACTAAGTGTTCATGATTTGTTTCTAGTAAATTTATGTGTTTCTATTAGTAAATGTTAAAATTATATCAAAGCCATGGTTGTTAACTATTATCGCTTCTAAAAATTCAATGACGATGCTCAAAATTAAGGATGTGGGCATGGGAGTTCATGCCACCATGACTTGATCAAAGCGAGGTGGTTGGCCCATGAAGGTAAGGGAATAAATATTTGAAAAAGGTAAATCCATGAAACAAAGGTGTATCTGAATCAAGAGTTTCTTCTCAATATATAGAAGGTGAATAAGAAATTTTTGCAATGTCATTGCGGGGTTCATGTACAGACAACTAGAGATGATTTCATTGTGCCCTTGGTAGAGGAGGAGTCATAAGCAATGACGGAGTTTCATGGATGGTTAAGTGACCATATTATTGTCAAATGAAACACCCTAGATGAATTTTGTGATAACATTGGGCCTCTAGTATTCATTCATAAGGGAGACGACTAGATAAAACCTTGGTGAATGTTGCTTAGGTGAAGCTTTTGCTAGATTCTTCGGAGGCCCAAATAAAACATGACATTGGTGAGATTCCTTGATCTTGAGATCCTTATTAGTGAATTTTTTAGTTGGGAAGAACCGAACTAAGGCCATTGAGGGAAATTTGTATATTCACTATGATCAGGACATTGGTGTGGGCAACATGGAAAATTTTAAGGATGGAATATTATCTTAAATTTTAGAAACCTTGGTGAATCTTACTAGTCCTTAATATGCAAATTCTAAAAAAATTTGTGATATTGTTTTGGAAATATTTAGATTTCCAATGATTTTATATTATTAGATATATTATTTTGGCAATTTTTAAGGTAAAATAATGGTGTACTATAAAATTTGGGAGAATCATTTTAGAAAAAATGGAAAATTGCTAATATTGTTTTTGGAAAAAGCATGGAAAATTAGCCCACCTGCGAATATTAGCCCCTAAAATTTTCCCTGGTGGGAAATTTGTATCTTTTCATCTTGGAGTCACTCTACATGTGTGCAAAGTGGAAGTCATCCAAACAACATTAGAATAGAAACTAAAGAACCTCTTAAATGTTGTGGTATTTCGTGTGGCTAGGTCTATGAGATAAATGGTGGGAATTTGTATAGATATAAAAGGGACTGACCCAAAGAAATGCTTGTAGTTTTGTACGTTTGGGGCTTTAATGAATACTCATCACTTTCTTAGAGAAACAACATGTCAAAATTATTTTCCTTTCAATGGTTAGTTGGAATCAATCTCAACACATCAATAGAAAATACACCAATTCTAATTGCAATTTATAAGCATTGTCATGTGTAAGAAAAGTGTTGAAGAGTTCAATAAGATTGCAAGGTTGGTCACTACTATGGAGGTCATCATGATTGTAAAAAACATCAACTATGCTCCCAAGGTTGATAAGGCATATCTTCATGTGCACAATTAATACTTATGGGAAACCAGATGAGTTGAGGATCCTACAACAAGGCTCTGACAAGTTTGAGCATTGGTTTAGGGGATTTTATATTGGACGTAACATATGAGAGTGTAAATAAATCTAATTTGTATATGGGTGAGCTCGATCAGAGGATGAAGCTTTGAATTAATATCATGGCCATTTTGAAAATAATTATTTTTCAAGGAACTTGCAAGGATGAGGAATTTACTATTGGGTGTCCAAATGACTCTAGAGAAGGAACGATTTTGGACTGTGTGGCATGGAAGTGAAGTATTGATGGGCTTAATAAAATCAAAGCAATGGAATGGAGACAGGATGGAATTTGGGATAGAAAAAATAATGATACAAAAATAATTCTAATGGAGTCATCACTTTTTAAATTGCATGTAAATGGGAATATTTCTATAAGACCTAGTAAGTCATGCATACCCCCTAGGAAATTACCATTAAATTCTAGAGTTATACCTAGGCTATAGGGTGGAATGTTCAATTAATGGAGATATTGGATATAAACATTAAGTGCCATAGGGTCTGTCGGTGATTGATGTTATCACACTTGGGCGGTTCGGTCAGATTTGGGGAAGGGATTCCCTAGGTTAAGGTCTAAAGGGGATTTTTTAATTAAACTTTACTCGGTGAAAGAGTCAAAAATTTTCAATCAAACAATGGTGTTTTTGGGCCTATGGTTTTTCTTTCCTGTGGTTTCATGCTCGTTGATCGCATGTATTAAAAATATGAAGGATTTGGAATATTTCATTGTAATGGCTATGAGGGTAAGTAGTGAAGGCTCAGTTAGCTAGTTTGGCTTCGTTTTTTCCAAAGCCTTTAATATAATTATGTTAGTTGGTTTTTCCAGGATAAAATCTATGTGTTTATGATTTGTTTTTGGCAAATTTATATGTTTCTCTTATTGAAATGTAACATACACTAAAATATGAAGTCTCCAAACAAATTTTCAAATGATTCCATGTCTTTCAATCAATCTAACCACAATTAATCCTCATAGTTCCAATTGGTCCATATTTTAGTGTTTCACATTGTCTTTCTCATGAACTAAATGCATAAATACCAAGTTTTCAATAGCTCTTATTCCTAGGTGTATTTGTTTTACTCTTATGCTCAATTTTTTGTTATGTAGGCTCTAAGCCAAGTCCACTTATAGAAGTACAAACATGTAAATCAAAAACACTATCCTTGGAAATGACATGATCATTAATATACACAACATAGATAGCTCTTCTATCAAATTAGTTTGAACTCCACTTGCAACAAATGACACCTTTGAAAATTCAACATGACTGAGGTAGGCATAGATTTAGTAGTAGCAGCATGTCGAAGACCTGCTCTAGATGTCTACACTTTAGGAGCAATAAGAAAAAAAATTCCCTTTCCATTTTTCCCAAGTCCTCCATTAGAATATCCATTTTTTCTCAATACTTGGGAGCCAATACTAGTAATTTCTTTTTTCAAAGTTGGGTGAAATAAAATTATGTGATGAGTCGCGATCATCAACATCGAGGATTTTAAAATCAATGTCATGAAGGGTGGAATAGGTAATAGGTGAACAAGGAAGCTTAATAACAATAGTCTCCTTCTTAGCGTTTTGTAGGTGATTGACTTCCAATTCATGTTTTTGTTTTCACTACTGCATGTATTGAATGATCTCATTCTTCTTATTCAAGTCCAACAAAAAATAATTATTATTTTATTTCAAAGTGAGATAATATATGTATATATATATATATATATATATATATATATATATATATATAATTGGTAAATTAGGCTAATCTATATTAATTAGAAAAGAGAAACAATATGTATGTTACATACTGGGTTGGTAAGTTATGCTTAACCAATCCCAGCCTTAGTTGCACGGTTTCGAGGCTACCTCCGTGGAGGAAACCAACTCAGAAAATACTTGAAACATGAAATTACAAAATTCACAACAGCATTATTGTATTCAAAAATTACAAAATGCACAACAACGCTGGTGTATTCGGAAATTAAAAAATATGTGGAAGCAGAAGTATAGCTTGTTATTTCATGGTAATAGCATGCATGAAAGAAAAAAAGGAAGAATTGAGCAGCTTCGCAGTCCTTAATCTTAAGCTTCATCATTACTGTCTGACTCTTCCTCCACTATGGGGCAGGTGTACGCCTACGCAGTCACTTCCTCTGTCTCAATGGGTGGACACGATGGTTTGTGTATCCCTGTGCATAGGATGGGATCCACTAGATAATCTACGTCAGGTATGCGTGTCCAAGTACCTTCAGAATCCATAATTGATCAGAACTGGATCATGGACCTAAGTGATAGCTCAAAATTCAAAGTGTTCGGAAGTGTGCTAAACCTAAGCGACCAGATAGATCTCATCTTCCTGATTCCATCACTTTAAACGGTTCGAAAACCTGACACTGTACGAAGAAGTTATCACAGTTTGAAAATTCTAGTAAACTACAATTTTTGGACTTTGACCAAATTTGACTAGAATTTGGGAAAATTAAAAAGAGAATATTCAATGGAATATTCCCCAGAATATTCCATTTGGACCAGTCGAATTTTTACAAGTGGTAGGTTTTAATTCATTTTTTATTGTATGATGTTTTTGATTTGGACCAAATGGAGGCTCCCATGTGGCCTCGGATGGCGTTGCAAATATTTTGGAGTCGGCTAGGTTCGATCGCAAGACCTCTCGCCTACAGCGCTTGGGTCTGACCAACTCGGCTACATATGGGTCTTAACAATATATGCAAAGCGGTTTATTTATGTTTGGTGCATTTCATATTTGGGGGCTTGAGGGGGGCAGTCCCCTCCCCATATGGCTTAAGTCCATGGACAGTGGGATAAATACACCGGTGTGCCAAAAACTCTTAACCGTCTACAAATTTTGGTTAACCCTTATCACATGTTGCACTTACATTTAATTTCTTCGTGCGGTTGGCTCTAAATCGGTAATTGACTCCAATTTTAAGCAAACCTCAACCTTGGTTTGCGATGGTATTTCCGTTTAGTAGTTAGCCAAACAACGAGGGTTGCGGGGTTGGCATGTGGCCACCCCCTCCCCTTAACCAAAAATTTAATTGTTAATGGTCAGGTATGGCGGCGAATTAGCGGCCGCCACCAAAAATGCGCATTTTTTGAATTTAACTAGAGTTAAGTCCTGTTCTACACAATTAGTGGAGTTTTTTTGGGTATCATTGGGAAAAATGAGTTCAGGCTCTATCTTGAGCTATATTCGACCAATTTTGGAGTGACATTAGTCCATTTCTACTATCTCCAACATTCCAGACTCAATGGTGAGGGTTCTAGAGCCATTATAGGACTTTTGAATAGGTTTTTGCTTAAGAGAACATCAAGGGGCCACAAGGGCCACCAGAGGGCAGCAACATTTCGAGGCTTAGTCAGTGCAACTGGAGGCCTTATTCAGAAATCCAATCATCAATTTTGGATGTTTTAGATGTTATGGAACTAATGGTGTGGTTTTTATAGCCTATAGAATAATTTTGAAGGCATATATGCTTCATTGAAGTTCCAGGGGCCATTAGTGCCAGCAAGTGCCAACAGTAGTTTGGGGCCTAGCCAGGGTAGCTAGAGGCCTGATGCAGCAAACCAATAGTCATTTTTGACTGCAATGAGCATTATAAATCCATTTATGGAGGTTTAAGAATATTTTTAGGACTTCTAGAATTCGAGAACCCACAGAGAATTTTTCTTTGACCCTAGAGCCAGGGGTGCCACTAGGTGTTGGAGGCAAAACCGGGGTAGCCGGAGGCCAATTTCAGTGAAAAAATAGTATATTATAACTATTTTTGGCATTATGAATCCATTGAAGGTATTTGAAGAGCCATTTTAAGAATTTAAACTACAAGGAATTTTTGGGCAGCCCAGGGAAAACCGTGGAGGGAGGCCTAGTTTAGGGATGCAATGCTCATTTTGAGCAAACGATCAATCTATTTTTTGTGTCTCATGTGTTGGAGACAGTAGGTGAGGTTTCAAGGACATTTAAATAATTCTGAAGGAGTTAGTGCCATAGATAAGCTCAGTGTAGCTCAGAGCACCAACAGAAGGAATCAAGTCTAAGGGAGCCTAGATGTGTTTTCAGAGTGATGACATCCATGACAGAGATATAGATGGTATTCTAAGCCCATTGGTTTAGTTCAGTAACCATTGGAGTTAAGTGTGGAACTTGTAAAAGAATTTTTTCCATAATCCAAAAGAGACAAGTAAAGATGACAAGAGCTCAAGGAGACATAGCCCACGATATTCGGGTGAAATCCTAGATTAAATTTTTTTTATGTGTGGATGTTTATTTTCTTCACTATATTTCTGTTACACATGTTTAATTTCAACAAAAAATAATGGACTTAAGACACTTAAACAGTTAAATAACTTACACCTATTTCAAGTATAAATTCTGCAAAAAATCAAGTACAAGATAGATATTTTATTTGTTTAACTGAGTGGGAGGTTCTTGAAAAGCATAACAAGTTATCCAACCCATTTTTAGATCAGGCTGGTATCAAAGCACTTGGTTTCTTGATTCATAGAGAAATAAATTGCTTCTTTGACTTGAAAGGTATTTGCATTGTTTAAAGAATTTGACTGTTTGACTGTTTGCAAACTGAATGTTGCTTGAGTTTGCTAGAGGTGAAGGGAAATAAATTGATAACTCAGTCCAAGAGAGGACAAGAAGGAAGAAAGGGCTGAAGGCATCTTCCTTACCCAAAGGACCTCAAGGCCACCCTTTAATCACAAACCCTTTTGTCGATTGTTTGTTTGCAAAAGGCTTCTTGAAGAAGAGCTTGACTCTATATCCATTTTGTTCAGAAGCTTTGTCAATTTTTTTTGAAAGCCTTATGAATTTTGTTGAAGTTATGTATTTCATTTTCATGATGAAAACTTCTTCAAGTAAGGTTTCCAAATCCTCCTCTTTCACAAGATTCTTCGATGAAGACATGAAGTGAGACTTCTACATCTTGAAGGACATGGTGCAGATTCTGTTTGAAGATAGAAGAGAAAGCACTAGACTCCATGAGAAATTGGTTTCTATGAAGCAACACAAGGAATGAATTCTTGAAAGAATGCATGAGATGGAGATGCAGCTGCATCAAGCCCAAGAGGCATTGATGAGGAACATGTGTGAAGCATAGGTAATTAACTCTCATTTGTCTTCAGTTTACTCTTCAGATAGATGTGTTGGTTCGTTTGAAAAGCACACTAGAGGTATAGGGTCCAAGTTAATGTTAAAAATGGGCTATGAATGTAAGGGTTTAGGTAAACATACACAAGGCATGGTTGAACCTCTTTTGGTTGAGGAAAGACCTAAGAAATTAGGTCTTAGTTATGTTCAATCTAATGGTGAAAACTCCAAAGCCATGAAGGCATTTGAGATAGCTTCAAAGAGAAATTTTGTCTTACGTTCTAAAACAAAAACATGTCAATTGTGTTTTGAGGTTGATTTCCATTGTTTGAAGCCTATGTTGCAGTAAGAAGATTGTAGACATGTAGCTTATGGCGAGCATGCGATTTCGGATAGTTTTCAAGACATAAACACTGATGTTAGTCTTCAAAGAAAAGTTGAAACCTCTACTAGTTCATCTCCTCATGAAGGTATAAAGGATGGACATGCAAAGCAACATGCGAGGGATACTTCTTCCCATAGTCAAGTTGATTATGTTTCTGCAAGGCATGAAAATTTTTCATGCTTAAATGGAAGAAAGATTTTTTGTGCATATTGTGGTATGTTTAATCACGTTGTTTCAAAATGATGGAAGACGATGAAGGCATACAGGAAGCAAATGAGGCAAAGGAAACTTGCAAAGACGGTGCATAAGACTTGCACACATTTCTAGAAGAGGGGACATGTTGTTTCCCAATGTTGGACATTGCAACCAAATAATCATCCCAAGAATTTGAAGTAAGAGGAAAAAAAGACTAGCAAAAGTGGAACCAAGGATTCCATCATTGATGTGAGTACAGATGTTTAACATGAAGGATATTTTTAGCAGCAAAATTCGTCGTGGAAGTGGCTTGGTAAGAAGTGGTTTGACTTCTTGACACAGTAAGACATACACTCATTTGTACATATGCAAATTCTAGCTATGTATGTATGTTTTATGTTGTAATCTCACATTTGTTTGAGCCACCTTGAATCGATGATCAAGGAAGCGATGTTCAGTGACTTGCTGTAAATTTCTCTCCAGAAATTTTTGAGTGAGTTCAAGGAAAACAATTCTTAATGGGAGGACAAGCGCATCCAGGAAGGGAAGTGTCTACTACCTTCAAATTGTGGTTCAAAGGCACAAGACATGTAAGGCAAGTGTATGGAGGATGAAAAGAAGAGGGTGATGTACTCTCATCTACTGTACAGATTAGTATATCACTCTTTTGGGGTCCAAAAGATTCCCAATGGGGAGGTGTGATCAGAACTCGATCATGGAATTAAGTGATAGCTCAAAATTAATCGTGTTCAGAATTGTGTTGAACTTGAGTGACTGGATAGATATCATCTTCCTGATTCTGGTGCCATGAACGGTTTGAAAAACCAACACTGTATGAAGAAGTTATCGCAATTTGAAAAGTCCAGTGAACTCCAATTTTTAGACTTTGACCAAAATTGACTGGAATTTGGTAAAATTAAGACAAAAAATTCCAAGGAATATTCCTGGAACAGTCCTCGAAATATTCTCCATAATATTCCATTTGGACCAGTCGAATTTCAAGTGGCAGGTTTTGATTCATTGTTGAATGTACGATGATTTTTATTCAGATGAATGTGAGGCTGCCACGTGGCCCAGGATGGTGTTGCAAAATATTTTGGAGCCGGCGAGGTTCGATCGTGAGACCTCTCATCTGCAATGCCTAGGTCTGACCAACTCGACTGCGTATGTGTCTTAGCAATATATGCAAAGCATTTTTATTTATGTTTGGCGCATTTCATATTTGGGGGCTGGAAGGGGCCAGCCCAGAGGGCCAGCCCCCTCCCCATATGGCTTCAGTCAATGGACCGTGGGCCAAATACACCAATGCGTCAAAAAATCTTAACCATATGAAACATTCAGTTAACCCGTATCACATGCCGCACTTACATTTAATTTCTCCAGGCGGTTGGCTCTAAACCAGTAATTGACTCTGATGTTAAACAAACCTCAACCTTTGTTTGCGATAGTATTCTCGTTTGGTAGTTAGCCAAACCACAGGGGTTACGAGGTTTGGCATGTGGCCACCCTCTCCCCTTAGCCAAAAATTTAATTTTTAATAGTCAGGTATGGCGGTGAATTAGCAGAGACCACCAAAAATATGGATTTTCTGAATTTAACTGGAGTTAAGTCCAGTTCTCCACAATTATTGGAGCTTTTTTGGGTGTCATTGGGAAAAATGAGTTCAGGCTCTATCTTGAGCTGGATTCGACCAATTTTAGAGTGCCAATAGTCTATTTCGACTATCTCAAACATTCCAGACTCATTGGTGAGGGTTGTAGAGCCATCATAGGACTTTAGAGCAGTTTTTTGCTTCAGATAAGTTCAAGGGGCCACGAGGGCCACCAAGGGGAAACAACAGTTTAAGGCTTAGCCAGTGCAGTTAGAGGCCTTATTCAAAACTTCAATAGTCAATTTTGGATGTTCCATGTGTTCTCAAACTAATGGTGTGGTTTTCAAAGCCTTTATAGGACTTTTGAAAGTTGATATGCTTCAGTGAATTTCCAGGGGCCATCAGTGCCAACAACAGTTGAGGGCCTAGCCAGGGCAGCTAGAGGCCTTATGCAGCAAACCAATAGTCTTTTATGACTATAATGAGCATTCTGAATCCATTTATGGAGGTTTTAAAAGATTTTGAGGACTCTTAGAGGTCGATAACCCATAGAGAAGGTTTCTATAACCTAGAGCCAGGGGTTACCACCAGGTGTTGCAGGCGAAACCTGAGTAGTCGGAGGCCAATTTCAATGAACCAATAGTCTATTCTGAATAATTTTGGCATATTGAATCCATTGAAGGGATTTTTAGAGACATTTTAAGACTTTTCAAGGTCGATAATCTACAACGAAGTTTTGGGCAACTAGGGCAAATCGTGGAGGAGGCCTAGTTTGGGGATGCAATGCTCATTTTGAGCAAACAATTAGTCTATTTTTGGTGTTTGATGTGTCCTGGAGACATTAGGTGAGTTTTTAGGGACATTTAAATAATTCTGAAGGATTTAGTGCCATATAGAAGCTCAGTGTAGCTCAGAGCACTGACAAAAGGAATCAAGTCTAAGGGAGCCTAGATCTGCTTTCAGAGTAATGACAGCCATGATAGGGATATAGATGGTATTCTAAGCCCATTGGTTCAGTTCAATAGCCATTGGAGTTAAGTGTGGAACTTGTAAAAGAAAATTTTCCATAATCCCAAAGAGCCAAGTCAAGATGACAAGAGTTCAAGGAGACATAGCCCACAATATTCGAGTGAAATCCTAGATTAAATTTGTTGTTATGTTTGGATGTATATTTGCTTCATTATTTTTTTGTTACACATGTTTAATTTCAGTAAAAACAAATGGACTTAAGACACTTAAACAATTAAATAACTTACACCTATTTCAAGTATAAATTCCGCAAAAAATTAAGTACAAGCTAGATATTTTATTTGTTTAACTGAGTGGGAGGTTCTTGAAAAGAATAAAAATTTATCCAATCCATTTTCAGCTCAGGTTGGTATCATAGCACTTGGTTTCTTGATTGAAATAGAAATAACTTGCTTCTTTGACTTGAAAGGTGTTTGCATTGTTTAAAGTATTTGATTGTTTGACTATTTGCAAATTGACTGTTGCTTGAGTTTGCTAGAGGTGAAGGGAAATCTATTGATAGCTAAGTCCAAGAGAGAACAAGAAGGAAGAAAGGCCTGAAGGCATCTTCCTTACCCAAAGGACCTCAAGGTAACCCTTGAATCACAAACCCTTTTTCCGATTGTTTGTTTGTAAAATGTTGCTTGAAGAAGAGCTTGAGTCTACATCCATTTTGTTCGGAAGCTTTGTCAATTGTTTTTGAAAGATTTGTGAATTTTCTTGAAGTTATTTATTTCATTTTCATGATGAAAATTTCTTCAAGTGAGGTTTACAAATCCTCCTCCTTCACAAGATTCTTCGATGAAGACATGAAGTGAGACTTCTATATCTTGAAGGACATGGTGCAGATCCTGTTTGAAGATAGAAGAGAAAGTACTAGAATTCATGAGAAATTGGTTTCTATGAAGCGAGAGAAGGAATAAATTCTTTAAATAATGCATGAGATGGAGATGCAGCTCCATCAAGCCCAAGAGGCTTTGACTAAGAAAATGCATGAAGGAGTGGTAATTCACTATAATTTTTCTTAAGTTTACTCTTGAAATAGATGTGTTGGTTCATTTGAAAATCACACTAGAGGTATAGGGTCTAAGTTAATGTTAAAAATGGGATATGAAGGAAAGGGCTTAGGAAAACATGCACAAGGCATGGTTGAACCTCTTTTGGTTGAGGAAAGACCTAATAAATTAGGTCTTGGTTATGTTCAATCTAATGGAAAAAACTCCAAAGACATGAAGGCATTCTAGACAACTTCATAGAGAAATGTTGTCTAAAGTTCTAAACCACAAACATGTCAATTGTGTTTTGAAGTTGATTTCCATTTTTTGAAGCCTATGTTGCAGCAAGAAGATTGTAGACATGAATATTATGGTGAGCATGCAAGTTCGGACAGTTTTCAAGACATAAACACTGATGTTAGTCTTCAAAGAAAAGTCGGAACCTCTACTAGTTCATCTCCTCATGAGGTAAAAAGGGTGGACATGCAAAGCAGCATGTGAGAGATAATTCTTTCAATAGTCAAGTTGATTATGTTTCTGCAAGGCATGACAATTTTGCATGCTAAAATGGAAGAAAGAGTCATTGTGCATATTGTGGTATGTTTAACCATGTTGTTTCAAAATGTTGGAAGAAGATGAAGGCATACAGGAAGCAGATGAGGCAAAGGAAACTTGCAAAGAAGGTGCATAAGACTTGCACACATTTCCAGAAGAGGGGACATGTTGTTTCCCAATGTTGGACATTGCAACCAACTAATCGTCCCAAGCATTTGAAGAAAGAGGACAAAAAGACTCGCGAAAGTGGAACCAAGGATTCCATCATTGATGTGAGAATAGATGTTTCACATGAAGGAGATTTTTAGCACCAAAATTCATTGTGGAAGTGGCTTCGTAAGAAGTGGTTTGAATTTTTGACACATTAAGACATACACTCATTTGTACATATGAAAATTCCAGTTATGTATGCATGTTTTATGTTGTAATCTCACGTTTGTTTGACCCACCTTGGATTGATGATTAAGGAAGCGATGTTCATCTATCTGCTGTAAATTTATCACCAGAAATTTTTGAGTGAGTTCAAGGAAGACAGTTCTTACCAGGAGAACAAGCGCATCCAGGAAGGGAAGTGTCCACTACCTTTGAGTTATGGTTCAAAGGCACTAGACATGCAAGCCAATTGTATGGATGCTAAAAAGAAGAGGGTGATGTACTCTCATCTACTGTACAAATCAATATATCACTCTTTTGGGGTCCAAAAGATTCCCAATGGGGAGGTGTGATCTGAACTAGATCACGGACCTAAGTAATAGCTCAAAATTAAAAGTGTTTGGAAGTGTGCTGAAACTGAGCGACTGGATAGATCTTGTCTTCCTGATTTTGGCGCCATGAATGGTTTGAAAAACCAACACCGTATTGAGATGTTAACATAGTTTGAAAAGTCGAGCAAACTCTAATTTTTGGACTTTGACCAAATTTGACTGGAATTTGGGAAAATTAAAAAGAAAATATTCCAGGGAATGTACGATGTTTTTTATTCAGAACAATTGGAGGCTGCCACATGGCCCAGGATGGCGTTGCAAAATATTTTGGAGCCGGGCAAGTTTGATCGCGAGACCTCTCGTCTATAGTACCTGGGTATGACCAAATCAACTACGTATGTTTCTTAACAATATATGCAAAGCGATTTTATTTATCTTTGGTGCATTTCATATTTGGGGGCTGGAAGGGGCCAGCCCCCTACCCATATGGCTTAAGTCCATGGACCATGGACCAAATATACCAGCACGCCAAAAAATATTAACCATACGAAACATTTGATTAACCCGTATTACATGCCGCACTTACATTTAATTTCTCCGCGCGGTTATTTCTAAACCTGTAATTGACTCCAGTGTTAAAAAAACCTCAACCTTGGTTTGTGGTGGTATTTTTGTTCGGAAGTTAGCCAAACTGCAGGGGTTGCGGGGTTTGGCATTTTGCCACCCCCTCCCCTTAACCAAAAATTTAATTGCTAATGGTCAGGTATGGAGGTGAATTAGTGGCAACCACAAAAAATGTGGATTTTCTGAATTTAACTGGATTTAAGTCTAGTTCTCCATAATTAGTGGATTTTTTTGGGTTTCATTAGGAAAAATGAGTTCAGGCTCTATTTTGAGCTAGATTTGACCAATTTTGGATTTCCAATAGTCTATTTTTACTATCTCAAACATTTCAGACTCATTGGTGGGGGTTGCAGAGCCATCAGAGGACATTTGGGCATTTTTTTGCTTCAGAGAAATTCAAGGGGCCACTAGAGCCACCAAGGGGCAGCAATAGTTTGAGGCTTAACGAGTGCAAATAGAGGCCTTATTCAAAAATCCAATAGCCAACTCTGGATTTTTCTGATGTTCTCAAACTAATGGTGTGGTTTTCAAATCCTTTAGAGGACTTTTGAAAGCTGAGATGCTTCAGTGAAGTTTCAGGGGCCATGAGTGCTAGCAGCAATTCAAGGCCTAGCCGGGGAAGCTAGAGGCCTTGTGCAACAAACCAATAGTCATTTCTTACTGTAATGAGAATTATGAATCCATTTATGGAGTTTAATAAATATTTTGAGGACTTATATAGGTTTATAACCCACATAGAAGGTTTCTATGACCCCAGAGTCAGGGGTTGCCACCAGGTGTCGGAGGTGAAACCAGAGAAGCCGGAGGCCAATTTCAGTGAACCAATAGTCTATTTTGACTATTTTTGGGATTTTAAATCCATTGAAGGGATTTTTAGAGCCACGTGAAGACTTTTGAAGTTTGAGAATCTATAGGGAATTTTTGGGCAACCTAGGGCAAGCCGTGGAGGGAGGCCTAGTTTGGGGATGCAATGCTCATTTTGAGCAAACGATTAGTCTATTTTTGGTGTTTGATGTTTCCTAGATACAATAGGTTATTTTTTAGGGACATTTAAATTATTCTAAAAGAATTAGTGCCATATAGATGCCTAGTGTAGCTCAGAGCACCGACAGAAGGACTCAAGTCTAAGGGTGCCTAGATCTGCTTTCAGAGTGATGACATCCATGACAGGGATATAGATGGTATTCTAAGCCCATTCGTTTAGGTTAGTAACCATTGGATTTAAGTGTGGAACTTGTAAAAGAAATTTTTCCATAATGCCAAAGAGCCAAGTCAAGATGACAAGAGTTCAGGGAGACATAGCCCATGATATTCGGGTGAACTCCTAGATTAAATTTGTTGTTAAGTGTGGATTTTTATTTTCTTCATTATATTTCTATTACACATGTTTAATTTCAGTAAAAAAAAATGGACTTAAGACACTTAAACATTTAAATAACTTACACTTATTTCAAGTATATATTCTGCAAAAATTCAAGTACGAGCTAGATATTTTATTTGTTTAACTGAGTAGGAGGTTCTTGAAAAGCATAACAAGTTATCCAACCCATTTTCAGATCAGGTTGGTATCAAATCACTTGGTTTCTTGATTGACAGAGAAATAACTTGCTTCTTTGACTTGAAAGGTGTTTGCGTTATTTAAAGAATTTGATTGTTTGATTGTTTGCAAATTGACTGTTGCTTGAGTTTGCTAGAGGTGAATGGAAAGCTATTGATAGCTACGTACAAGAGAGAACAAGAAGGAAGAAAGGGCTGAAGGTATCTTCCTTACCCAAAGGACCTCAATTCCACCCTTGAATCACAAGCCCTTTTGTCGATTGTTTGTTTGCAAAAGGCTGCTTGAAGAAGAGCTTGACTCTACAACCATTTTTTTCAGAAGCTTTGTCAATTGTTTTTTAAAGCTTTGTGAATTTTCTTGAAGATATTTATTTCATTTTCATGATGAAAACTTCTTCAAGTGAGGTTTCCAAATCCTCCTCCTTCACAAGATTCTTCGATGAAGACATGAAACGAGACTTTTACATTTTGAATGACATGGTACAGATTATGTTTGAAGATAGAAGAGAAAGCACTAGACTTCATGAGAAATTGGTTACTATGAAGCAAGAAAAGGAATAAATTCTTTAAATAATGCATGAGATGGAGATGCAGCTCCATCAAGCCCAAGAGGCTTTGACCAAGAACATGCGTGAAGCAGAGGTGATACTATAGTTTGTCTTCAGTTTACTCTTCAGATAGAAGTGTTGGTTCATTTGAAAAGCACACTAGAGGTATAGGGTCTAAGTTAATGGCTAAAATGGGCTATGAAGGAAAGTGTTTAGGCAAAAATTCACAAGGCATGGTTGAACCTCTTTTGATTAAGGAAAGGCCTAAGAAATTAGGTCTTGGTTATGTTCAATCTAATGGCGAAAACTCCAAAGCCATGAAGGCATTTGAGACAACTTCAAAGAGAAATTTTGTCTGAAGTTTTAAAACACAAACATGTCATTTGTGTTTTTAATTTGGTTTCCATTGTCTGAATCCTATATTGCAGCAAGAAGATTCTATACATGCATCTTATGGCGAGCATGCGAGTTCGAATAGTCTTCAAAACATAAACATTGATGTTAGTCTTCAAAGAAAACTTGAAACATCTACTAGTCATCTCCTCATGAGGTAAAAAGGATGGACATGCAAAGCAACATGCGAAGGATAATTCTTCCAATAGTCAAGTTGATTATGTTTCTGCAAGGCATGAAAATTCTGCATGCTAAAATGGAAAAAAGAGTCGTTGTGCATATTGTGGTATGTTTAACCATGTTGTTTCAAAATGTTGGAAGAGGATGAAGGCATACAGGAAGCAGATGAGGCAAAGGCAACTTGCAAAGAAGGTGCAAAAGTCAATTTTGTATGTTTCATATTTTATCGAACTAATGGTGTGGTTTTCAAATCCTTTATATGACTTTTGAAAGCCGAGATGTTTCAGTGAAGTTCTAGGGGCCATCAGTGCCAGCAGCAGTTCAGGGCCTAGCCAGGGTAGATAGAGCCCTTATGCAACAAACCAATAGTCATTTATGACTGTAATAAGAATTATGAATCCATTTATGGAGGTTTCAAAATATTTTGAGGACTTCTAGAGGTCGATAACCCACAAAGAAGGTTTCTATGACCCCAGAGTCAAGGGTTACCACCAGGTGTTGGAGGCGAAACTGGAGCAACCGAAGGCAAATTTTAATGAACCAATAGTCTATTCTAATTATTTTTGGGATTCTAAATCCATTGAAGGGATTTTTAGAGCCATTTGAAGACTTTTTAAGGTTGAAAATCTACAGGAAAGTTTTGGGCAGCCCCGGGCAAGCCGTGGAGGGAGACATAGTTTGGGGATGCAATGCTCATTATGAGCAAACGATTAGTCTATTTTTGGTGTTTGATGTTTCCTGGAGATAGTAGATGAGTTCTCAGGGACATTAAATAATTTTGAAGGACTTAGTGCCATAGAGATGCCTGGTGTAGCTTAGAGCACCGACAAAAGGAATCAAGTCTAAGGGAGCCTGGATCTGCTTTCAGAGTGATGACATCCATGAAAAGGATATAGATGGTATTATAAGCCCATTGGTTTATGCCAGTAACCATTGTATTTAAGTGTGGAACTTCTAAAATAATTTTTTCCATAATCCAAAAGAGCCAAGTCAAGATGACAAGAGCTCAAGGAAACGTGGCCCATGATATTCGGGTGAAATCCTAGATTAAATTTGATGTTATGTGTGGATGTTTAGTTGCTGCATTATATTGATGTTACACATGTTTAATTTCAGCAAAATAAAATGGACTTAAGACACTTAAAGAGTTAAATAACATACACCTATTTCAAGTATAAATTCCGCAAAAAATCAAGTACAAGATAGATATTTTATTTCTTTAACTGAGTGGGAGGTTCTTGAAAAGCATAAAAATTTATCCAACCCATTTTCATATCAGGTTGGTATTAGAGCACTTGGTTGCTTGATTGACAGAGCAATAGCTTTCTTGTTTGACTTGAAAGGTGTTTGCACTGTTTAAAGAATTTGATTGTTTCATTGTTTGCAAACTAATTGTTGCTTAAGTTTTCTAGAGGTGAAGGGAAAGCTATTGATAGCTATATCCATGAGAGGAAAATAAGGAAGAAAGGGATGAAGGAATATTCCTTACATAGAGGACCTCAACGCCACCCTTGAAGCAAAAACCCTTTTGTCTATTGTTTGTTTGCAAAAGGTTGCTTGAAGAAGAGCTTGACTCTACAGCCATTTTGTTCATAAGCTTTATCAAATTTTTTTTAAAGCTTTGTGAATTTTTTTGAAGTTATTTAGCTCATTTTCATGATGACATATTCTTCAAGTGAGGTTTCCAAATCCTCCTCCTTCATAAGATTCTTCGATGAAGACATGAAGCGAGACTTCTACATCTTGAAGGACATGGTGCAGATTTTGTTTGAATATAGAAGAGAAAGCATTAGACTTCATGAGAAATTGGTTTCTATGAAGAAAGAGAAGGAATAAATTCTTCAAATAATTCATGAAATGGAGATGCATCTCCATCAAGCCCAAGAGGCTTTGACCAAGAACATGCCTGAAGAAGAGGTAATTCACTCTAATTTGTCTTGAGTTTCCTCTTCAGATAGATTTGTCGGTTCATTTGAAAAGCACACTAGAAGTATAGGGTCCAAGTTAATGTTAAAAATTGGCTATGAAGGCAAGGTTTTAGGAAAACATTCACAAGGCATGGTTGAACCTCTTTTGCTTGAGGAAAGACCTAAGAAATTAGGTCTTGGTTATGTTCAAAATAATTTCAAAAACTCCAAGGCCATGAAGGAATTTGACACAACTTCAAAGAGAACTTTTGTCACAAGTTCTAAACCAAAAACATGTCAAGTTTGTTTTCAAGTTGATTTCCATTGTTTGAAGCCTATGTTGCAGAAAGAAGATTGTAGACATTCAGCTTATGGCGAGCATGCGATTTTGGAAAATTTTCAAGACATAATCACTGATCTTTGTCTTCAAAGAAAAGCTGGAACCTCTACTAGTTCATCTCCTCATGAAAGTAAAACGGATGGAAATTCAAAGCACCATGCGAGGTATAATTCTTCCCATAATCAAGTTGATTTTGTTTATGCAAGGCATGACAATTCTGCATGCTTAAATAGAAGAAAGAGTTGATGTTCATATTGTGGTATGTTTAACCATGTTGTTTCAAAATGCTGGAAGAGAATGAAGGCATATAGGAAGTAGATGAGGCAAAGGAAACTTGCAAAGAGGGTGCATAAGACTTGCACACATTGCCAGAAGAGGGGACATGATGTTTCCCAATGTTGGACATTGCAACCAACTAATCATCCCAAGAATTTGAAGCAAGAGGATAGAACTACTGGAAAAAGTGGAACCAAGGATTCCATCATTGATGTGAGAACAAATGTTTCACATGAAGAAGATTTTCAACAGTAAGAGTTGTCATGGAAGTGGCTTGGTAAGAAGTGGTTTGACTTCTTGACACAGTAAGACATGCACTCATTTTTACATACGCAAATTTTAGTTATGTATGCATGTTTTATGTTGTAATCTTACGTTTTTTTGACCCACCTTGGGTTGATGATGAAGGAATCCATGTTCAACTACCTTCTATAAATTTCTCGCCAGAAATTTCTAAGTGAGTTAAAGGAAAATAGTTCTTAACATGAGGACAAGCACATCTAGGAAGGGAAGTGTCGACTACCTTCGAGTTTTCGTTCAAAGGCACTAGCCATGTAAGGCAAGTGTATGGAGGCTGAAAAGAAGAGGGTGATGTACTCTCATATATTGTACAGATCAGTATATAAGTCTTTTGGGGTTTAGAAGATTCCCAATGGGGAGGTGTGATCAGAACTTGATCATGGACCTAAGTGATAGCTCAAAATTCAAAGTGTTCAGAAGTGTGTCAAACTTGAGAGACTGAATAGATCTGATCTTCCTAATTCTGGTGCCACAAATGGTTCGAAAAACTGACACCATATGAATAAGTTATTGAAGTTTGAAAAGTACAGTAAACTGCAATTTTTGGACTTTGACCAAATTTGATTGGAATTTTGGAAAATTAAAAAGAGAATATTTTAGGGAATATTCCCCATAATATTTTGACTGGACTAGCCGAATTTTGACAACTGGCAAGTTTTGATTCATTGTTGGTTGTATGATTTTTTTGATTTAGACCAATTGGAGGTCACCACGTGGTAGGCCCGGAGGCTGCCATGTGGCCCAGGATGGCGTTGCAAAATATTTTGGAGCTGGCCAGGTTTGATCGCAAGACCTCTCGCCTGTAGCACCCGGGTCTGACCAACTCAGCTACGTATGAGTCTTAACAATATATACAAAGTAGTTGTACTTATGTTTGGCGCATTTCATATTTGGGGGCTGGATGGGACCAGCCCTGAGGGCCAGCCCCCTCCCCATATGGCTTAAGTCCGTGGAACGTGGGCCAAATACATCGGCATGCCAAAAAATATTAACCGTCCACAACTTTCGATTTACCCTTATCACATACCGCACGTACATTTAATTTCTCCACGCGGTTGGCTCTAAACCGATAATTAACTTGGTGTTAAACAAACATCAACCTTGGTTTGCGGTGGTAGTTCCGTTAGGCAACTAGGCAAACCGCGGGGGTTGCGAGGTTTTGCATGGGGCCACTTCCTCCCCTTAACCAAAAAATTAATTTTTAACATTTAGGTATGGCGGTGATTTAGTGGCGGCACCAAAAATTCAAATTTTTCGAGTTTAACTGGAGTTAAGTACAGTTCTCCACAATTAGTGGAGCTTTTTTGGGTGTCATTGGGAAAAATGAGTTTAGGCTCAGAGTTAGGCTCAAATCCATTAAGAAGCTCAAATTTTGTAATATGTTTGGGGACGACGATGTCATAAATTTCATAATCCATGACACTGCTACCATGCGCATGGAAACATGTCATCTTACCAGAGAGGGGCCACTTGCTAATACCATTACAAATAATAGGTCCTGTGAACTGAAAATTTTAAGGAGCTCGGTGCCTAATAAGTTCTCGATAATGTCTTCAGATTTTCTCTTGAATTTATTAGCTAAGTTACTATCTTCATCAAGCCACAAGGGGCTAGGGTTAGAGTTGTTGCTTAATGTAAGGGATTGGTTAGTAGTCATTCTAGCATTAAAATCTCCCAGTAAAGGATATTACCATCATTTCCAAGGTTGAAGATGTCTTTTTCTAAATAATCTAAAGGACAATTCTTTTCTAGTTTGTTATTCTTATAGGATATAGAGTTGATAGGAGAAAAATAGAAAATTTCATGAAAGATCCTATTGGTGGTAGAATGAGAGATTTTGATCCAGATGTATTGATTGAAGGGGTCTATTTGATGAAGTTGGATGTGAGAGGAAAAAGTGTTCCTTATATAGCATGATATACCATCAAAACCCATCCGAGAGGATTTATTATTCCAACCATACCAAAGAGAGAAAATGTCGAGGTGAGGGACCCTAGATTCATCATGCTCGCATGTTTCAACTAAGAGAACAAGGTCACTATCACTCGGGATCCAACTTAACATAGGACCTTTACACCATGGAAAGCCACGAAAATTCCAGAAGAGGATCAAGAGTGATGAAAATCCCTATTTATCACTCATGCTTGAGACTCTATCTTGAATAATAGCTTTCCTATTCCTAATGATTACCCATTTCCTGACATTTCTTGCATCCTTGACTTTTTGGACTTCTTTCCTAAGTTCATCTTAGTCTTCTGGAATGAGATGTTCATTTATAAATATTCATGTTCCTTTTAGGCTTGGGGATTTTCTAAGTATATCCATTTTATGTTCATGACAACTGACCTTGACATGGATGAGTTTGTGTTTATGCTCAAGTATCTTTCTGACCCTTATTGCTTCTGTGAGATAAGTTGTTTCAATTTGAGACTTTGTTTTTAATTGTTCTTTAACCATTTCTTGTGCTTTCATTGTTTTGTTCTTGTATACCCGCGACTATAAGAATTAAGGCTGGTTTGTGGCACTCATGTTCGAGAATAATTAATTTATTATTTTCCTCTTTGATGGGTTTAATATCTAAGTTATTTTCTATGTTATTTAGGTCTAAGTTATTATTTATTTGTTCTTTTATATTTTTAATCTCTCTTTTCATGGTGTTATTTTCTTCGACCATTGTTTGTTTGCTATGTTTTATTTCTTGAATTTTACCTTTCATTTCTCGCAATTCAACTTCGAGTGTGGTTTTTTAATTTTCTAATGATTTTTGGTTGTTATCAAGCACTACCGTTAGTTCTATTTTAAAATGATTTTATCTTTCTTCTCTTCATCTTTCTAAAGACTCAATGTACTCATAGAGACTATATAATGTATTTTTACTTGGTCTACCTTTCCTATAGGGGGGCTTAGAAATATGAGGGGAATTATTCATAGTGTAATAAAACAAAACTTAACACGAGGAGGGTAAGTGAGAACTTGTGCACCTGTAAATAAAAACCAACGTTGGGTTGTCACCGTGCTTTGGAGGCTAAGCCTTTGGCAGATATAAATCTTGATACTTAGAGGATGAATCCTTGGAAGATAGAGATTTTTCTTCTTCTATGAATTGCACTGCTACCTTAAAGCTGCATTATGATGTCCTTCCAAATGTTGTGGCGATTTGATGATGAGACAGTGAAGTCCTCCACAATAGATGAAGAATGATGTATGCCTTGTCTCTTAGGTCTGTTGCTAGCTCAGAAGTACTCACCAAAAGCAGGCCTGCATCAAGATCTACAATACTTACCAAGCCATAAACTACAAGTGATGTTTGCTACAAATAGCAGGATTCCCTTTCATACAGTGGAGACATATAACCCTGAAATTTAAACCCGAGGATTTAAATTTTTTATTATATATTATTATATTAATATTATATTATATTATATTATTATATTAAATTGTTATATTTTATTTCCAAGTAATAATATAATATATTTCGGATAATTAATCTTATTAATATGTTATATATGATTAATATTATAGTTTTTAATATACTATTAATATATCAGAAGAAATTTATGTAATAAATAATATTATATTAATATATAAAATAATATTAATATAATAAGTATAATTATATAAATTAAAAAAAATATGGCTATTATTTTTTATATAGTTATTAATAATGAGAAATAGTTAGCTTTTAATAAAATAAAGAAAACCTTTGTTAATGTGGTGGGTGGTGGATAAATTCCTATCCGAGTATATCAACCACATTGGGAAATGTAGTTGTAGATGTGTTTCATAGATGTCTACAGTCGTATATCATCTACATTAGTAAATGTGGTTGTGCTAGTAATATAGATTAGAAAGTACCTTAAAGTAGTTTTAGTTAAATTGGAGAAAGACATACATACATACATACATACATACATACATACATACATAGATATATATATATATATATATATATACAGATATATATATATATATATATATATATTTATATATATATATATATATATATATATATATTAATTTAATTTATTTAACATATTTATGTAATATTTTTAATCATATATTTTAAACCATATCAAATTGAAAAATTATAATATTTATAAAATAATTGAAAAATATAAATCAAATACCAAAAAAATTATAATAAATATAACAATCTGCTTATATTGTTTCATTTAAAATTATAATAATTTATGATAAATATAACAAAATTATAATAATTTATAAAAATATAACAATCTGCTTAATGCTTATCTTGTTTCATTTTTTAGATATGAGCTTCAAAGTTGAGGATGAAAGTAGAGTTTTAAAGTTGTGATCACATTATGATAGGAACAATAATAGTGATGGAAAAATAGGATGCTTTTTTAATGGTTTTTAAGGATATTTTTTATAAGTTTGCTTGAGTTGTTTTAAATATTTTTATACTTTTATATTTTTTTATTGTTTTTTTATACTACAATAGAGTGTTCTATGAGATATTTTGTTGTATTATTGGTGTGCTGGTTGGACCGGAAAAATAGAACAATACTATTCATAGAGAATAGAGAATCTTCAAATTGCAAATGTATGTCTTTTTTCAATAGTTTAGTTTGGATATAAAACAAAGACATGATCCTTTATGACATACGTAGTCCCAAGAGAAAAATTTTGGAACTCTACTTCAAAAAGTAATTATAGTTAATCTAGTACAAAAAAGGAGAAACCCATGGAAGTTATGACAAAAAATAAAACTTAGAAAATACTTGAAAGTGTTGTAGAGGAAGGAACTTGTGAAGAGAAACACCCTCGGCATGGCTTAGTTTTATGAACGATTAGAGCGACATTGACAACAAATGGAAAAACATTGCCTCTGCACTATCAGATAACCATGAGGCATATTCGAGAGGAGTACTCTCCACATATTAAAATTTTTGGTAAGACCATGCCATCCAATTTGCATGTCGAAAGTGTTAGCACTCCAGGAGTTCTCTGAAGGGTGAGAAGGATACCAACAAAGGTAACCACATACCACTTTGACCTAGTAGCTAGCCCTACTAGGCTAAGAGGGATATCTCAATGATATCATAGCCAATTTTACTAGAGCATGAAATATTTTAGGCTAGGTATGTAGACTAGGGTTTTGATTTGATTTTGAAGGTTTCTGTTGGATGGTGAATTAGGTCTAGGAAAAACTAGGGCAGGGCTTTGAAAATCAGATTTGCAGAGATGTAATGGGACAAGGTAGGCAAACACTATAGCACTTTAAAGGTATCTTGGTTAATATGGAGGATTTATTGGGTTTAAAAATGAGCATGAACATTATGAATTCATTTATATCAGAATAAAATGAACATAAATGTGAGGCTTCTCCAAAACAAAGCATTGAATCAATAAATTCTTCTTATCGAACTTAGAAATAAATCACATAAGAAATGGAAATGAATATGGAAGGTAAAATACATTCAAAAATATGATAAAAGAAGAAGAAACACTGCTAAAACACATACCACATGAATCCCACCACAATAGCTGCAAATTTTGTCTATTAGTTTCTGCCAAAATCATAAAATACACTAGTGTTCCAAGGTAAATTACACAACATCAAACCATTCAAATCGAAAATAAAATGAAAGAGATAGACCAAAACAAACTTCTCCCCACTCTCAGGGGTCAAATCCATGACTTGTGGAGTTGTTCTCTAAAATCCTCAACTAGAATCCTGATGACTAGGGAGATCAACAAAATCTCCCTTTTATGAGTGAAACTGATTCACTTAACCCAAAAATACAGCTTTTATTTGATGTATCTACCTTTAGTAACTATAATAGACATAACGGGTCTCGTCCGATACAAAATTAATAAGATTTTTATTTCATGAAGGAGCGGCGTGAGTTCTAGGGTTTCTGCAACCTTCGACTGACCTTGATTCATGTTGGCGCGTCCTTCCCCCCTTTGCTACGATCTCTGCCTCCTGAAGCAGGCCTTCTGATCGCCTTGAATGGCTGCACCACCCGGAGGGGCGGGTAATACCCACCCTCCTCCCAACGCTGACTCTACTGTAATGTCCGACATGCCTGATATTGCCGCGACAGAGCAGTAGACTGTTACTAACAATGCTAACACTACAGACAAAATTTTTGGCGCCAAAATCAGTTTTGAGCAACCTGAAGTCGACAGTACTGGAAAAAACACTTCTGAGGCACAGCAGAAAGCCTCCTCTGCCACTTGTATTCCCAAAGTTGCAGATCGGATCAAAATCGATCTCCCCAATCACCATATCAATGGACACATTCAATACATGAAAGATCATGCCCTTATTGGAAAGTTCATAGGGCTCTGATTGACTGAGAAGGCCTTACAGGGGTGGATAATGTCCAAGTGGAAGCCCAAGGGGAAAGTTACCCTGCAGCTTGGACCCAAAGGATTTTTCACAACCATTTTCCACTGTCTTGAGGACAAGAATTGTATCTTTGAAGGAGGCCCTTATTTCTTCAACTTGTCAGGGCTTTACCTACGTGACTGGATCGAACGATTTCATCCAGACAAAGAAGATTTTAGTTGGGCTCCTGTGTGGATACGAATGTATTCCCTTCCTTTGGAATACTGGGACGAAGAAACTCTACGGGATATTGGCAATGGTCTAGGAGAATTTATAAAGGTTGCTAAAGAAACGAAGCTCCGACGCTATACCTCCTATGCCAGGATATGTGTTTACATGCACCTTGCAAAACCTCTCACAGATTCGGTAAGTTTATTCCATGATGACTTTGAATGGATTCAGACTATTGATTATGAGCACGTCCCTTTTCGCTGTAGAAAATATCATGAGCACGACCATCTTTTCCGAGATTTCCCTCTGAACCCAAAACCCACTCCCCCTCCCCTTAATGCTGGCAAGGATTCTGAGGGATTCACCAAAGTCTCCTCCAGGAAGAAGCACTCCAAGAAATCTCCCATCATCTCTACCGCCCCCAACGCCCCTATTACTAGTAATAGCTTCGATGTTCTGGCACAACAAGCTCAGAAAAAAGCTCCTCAAAGCCACCCAGCCAGCTCTACTCCCTCATAGGGCACTCCCACTTCGAATCTCAAAGCTCCTTTAGCCACTAACGCGTCCAAAACCTCTCTAGCCCCCTCTTCGATTCACAACCAAACCAAACCCTCCATTCCCATCTCTTCGCTCATGGACCTGGACTCCACTCAAGCTTCTGGCCCCTCTTCTGGGGCGGAAGATATGGAAATGAATATCCCTACCCTCTCGGAGGATGATACCGACCGAGTCGACTTTGGGGAGCTTGATATTCTGGCTCTGGAGGAAGCATGCCATCAGAAAGAGTATAGCAAAATCAAACCCCATCAGATCGACAATCTAGAAGAAGTCCTCATTCGTGCTCAGCAAAATAACTCCCTGGGTATACAAGCAGGAGGACCGTGGGACGGCCGGAAAATTATGAAAGAATAAAAAAAAACAGGTAGGAAGACAGATCTCCAGAGAACCATCATTGTAGGAGAAACACTTGCAGAATTTGGCAGATTCCCCAAGTTGACAAAGTTCTACAAAGCACTCCCACACAGTTCCTCATGAAGCTCATCTCGTGCAATGTAAGAGGGCTTAATAGCCCCTCCAAGCACAGGATGATAAAAAACATGATTCATACATACAAACCCTCATTGGTCTTCCTACAGGAAACGAAATGCAACAGAAAAACGTTAGAACTCATCGTGGCCAAAGTGTGGGCTAACTGTCGCTCAGTATTAGTGGATGCTTCAGGTGCGTCCGGTGGATTAGCAGTCATATGGGATCACCAAATCCTCTCTCTGCATGACTTCCATGCATCCCATTTTTGTATACAGATGACCTTCCATCTGATTGGTACCAATATACATGGTCACCTAACCAACGTATATTTCCAGCAAGACATTCAAAAGAAACTAGATCTGCTCAATACCTTAACAGATCTAAACTCTCCAAGGCGCTTCCCGCTTTGGTTCTGTGGAGGAGATTTCAACATGACCGCCACTTTGGAGGAACGATCAGGAGGAAGGAAAAGGTTAGAGGGGGATTTCTTAGGCTTCAAAGATTTCATTTCAAATAATTAGCTTGTGGATCTGCAAACCTCCAATGGCACTTTTACCTGGACCAACAAACGCAGTGGAACGCAACACATTGCTTCCTGTTTGGATCGATTTCTTATGTCATATAATGCTATTCATCTTGGAGGGGACTTTCACTCTTCTATTCTTCCCCTAGCTGGTTCGGACCACTGGCCTATTCTTCTGCAATGGTCACGACCTGGCTCTCATTGTAATAAACCCTTCAGATTTGAATCATTTTGGTTCTCCCATGCTGGTTTTAAAGACTTTTTCAGCAAGGCTTGGCGCTCTTTCATTCCTGCGGAGGGCTCAAAAATGTTCCAATTTCAAAAAAAGCTCCAGAATCTTAAGTACTCACTTAAACATTGGAACAAAACCCAGTTTGGAAACATATTCGACAACAAGAAAGAGATAGAGCTTCAAATGAATCTACTTCAGCAGAAAATCATCACTGAGGGCAGAATAGAGGACTATGACAAACAAGAAACAACTCTCCTCACTAAAATAGACAAGAGCAGGCAACAGGAAGAGACTTACTGGAGACAAAAATCTAGAATCAGATGGCTTCAGGATGGAGAGAAAAACACAAAATTCTTCCACAGATCTACTATCCAACGAAGGATGCACAATCACATTGCCTTTCTCAATAGCACTCAGGGGACTCAGCTAGAAATGTATGAGGACATCGAAACAGAGCTCAGAGATCATTTCAATAATATTATGTAGGAACTAGAGGGTAATCGAGAGCAAGCCATATTCTCTGTCACGCAACACATCCCTGCTATCATCACTGAGGATCATAATGCTATGCTTCTTCAGCCAGTCACTCTTCATGAGGTCGAGCAAGCAATGGCTCAACTAAAGGATGGGAAAGCGCCAGGCCCGAATGGATTTACAGCCAATTTCTTTCATGCATTCTGGGAGCTTATTAAAATGGAAGTTTGGGCTTTAGTGGAAGAATATCGATCCATGCACTGGATTCTTCCGTCACTAAATTCAACTTTTCTTGCTCTCATTCCCAAGGAGGAGAACTCAAGTACCCCGGATAAATATAGGCCCATAGTGCTATGCAACGTCATCTATAAGCTGATCTCCAAATTCATTGCGAACAGGCTCAAGCCTCTCCTTCCTCTCCTCATCTCGCCAGAGCAAATGGATATGTTGAGGGTCGTCAAATTCTGGATGGCATCATCCTTTCGCATGAGGTAATACATTCCCTTAAAATCTTCAAGAAACCAGGCATGCTCCTCAAACTTGATTTATCAAAAGCTTTTGACAAATTGAGCTGGAATTATATAAAACATATACTATTAGATTTTGGTTTCAATGCTACTTGGACTAGGTGGGTCATGAGCCTTCTATCTTCTCCCAGCTACTCCATCTTAGTCAATGGCTCTCCCTCTCTACCATTCCGGTCTTCTAGAGGTATACGTCAAGGGGACCCCTTATCCCCCTTCCTTTTTGTGCTCATGGCTAGAGGTCTTAGCCGCCTCATACATCATGCCGTTTCCTCGGGTTCTATTAAAGGTATATCTCTTCATGACCATTCCCCCATCACGTATCAACATTTTGTGGATGACAACTTGCTCTTTGGCCATCATTATGTTCAAGAAGCCCGGACCCTCAAATCATTTCTTAACACCTTTTTGGAGGCTTCTAGTACCACCATCAATGTTGCTAAATACCACATTTTCTTTTTCAATACCCCTCCTATCTCTCAACAAAATATTGCAAGAATCTCGGGGTTTATGATTGACTTCCTTCCCTCCAAATATCTTGGATCTCCCTTGGTCGCCTCCGCTATTAAACATGTCTCTTGGAAAGCCCTTTTGGATAAGATGGAAGCTTGCCTTTCCTCTTGGACATACCATTCTCTACATCTAGCCAACGGAGTTATCTTAATCAAATCCATTCTCCAAGCTATGCCTCTTTACCTTTTCTCCATTTTGGCAGCTTCCAAATGGGTGTTGAAGCATATTCGCAACCTTCAAAGAAATTTTCTTTGGGGTTCTTCGAGCCTCAACAGAAAATGGGCGCTTGTTAAATGGACTGATGTGTGTTCTCCTAAAAATACAGGGGGATTGGGTTTAAGGGATCTGCTTCACAGTAATTTCATCATGGGGGCCCGGATATGGTGGAGCTGGGTTTCTAAACCTCATGTCCCTTGGGCTTGCCTTTGGGAAGTCAAATATGCTCCTGGCAGAACACCGGTTGAGCTCATACATTTCAATTCTGATGCTCCTGGTTCGATGATATGGAATGCTGCAAAACAACATAGCGCATTCATCCAAACCCACAGCTTCTGGGAAATCCATGCGGGAGCCAAAGATAGATTTTGGGAAGATTCTTGGCAACAGATGCCAAAACTATCTTCGCTCTTCCACAAACCTCTATGGCAACACAAGCTGCAGAATGACTTTCCCAATCTAGTTAATCATTTCTGGCAGCCCAATTCTGATCTCGGTCAACAGATATGGAGACCAGCTCTCAACTGGCAAGAAGACTAGCAAGGGGAGACCTTTGACGACATTGAGCAGGAATTAAACTTAAGAAGGATCAAAGTTTCGATTCAAGCTGACAGGTTAACATGGGGATACACGCCACGGGGTAAATTTTTTACACAAGAAGCCTATAGATTACTCTATTGCCCGCAACAGGATCAGCAGGATCACATCTTGACTCAAGTCTGGCAACCGAAGACATGGCCTAAAATTTCCACCTTCCTTTGGCTTCTCAGCAAAAGGAAAATTCTCACTTGGGACAATCTTCTCAAGCAAGGTTTCATTGGACCTTCAAGATGCCCAAATTTTCAGTCTCAGGAAGAATCAATTCAACACCTTCTTGATTCATGTCCTCTAGTTACTTTTCTCTGGGAACAATTTACCTTCTGCTTTGGGAGAGCTGGAAGACAGGAAGGGGACATCAGTAATACTATTCACAATTGGCCTACTAATCTGTTCCAATGCTCATTGCTCAACACCATTTGGAAATTTTTCTCGGGATTCATCTATTGGGCCATCTGGAAGGAGCGTAATCACAGAACTTTCAAGGACACTACCACACCAAATGTTATCATCTAGTCCACTCTCAAGCGCAATCTGCAAGAGACTTTGGCTTTTACTCCCTGGCATGAGACGGATATGCCCTCCTCGCCATTGGAATATCTCATTTGGCAGAGATGGAATCTCGATCTCCATCACTCTGATCAACAGCCCCATAGCAACCTAAAGCACTCGGATTCGCCCCCTACCTGGTTGCCCCCTTTGCCCCAGAATTTTAAAATGAATTTTGACGGCGCAGCTAAAGGCAATTCAGGACCGGCTGGTTTTGGTGGCATATTTAGATCTTACGAAGGAGCTACTATTCACATCTACTTTGGTTCTCTTGGACGTGACTCCAACAATGCTACGAAAATCGAAGGTCTATGGCAGGGGATCTGCATAGCGGAAAGAGAGAATTTCTTCCCTCTGGAAGTTGAAGGGGATTCTCAGATCCTTATTGAGGTAGCTAAATGTCTCCAATCTGGTTCTTCAGCTTCCAACATAGCCTTAAGTTAGAGGTTGCAAAGTAGATTGGAACTTATTGAAGAATGGCTTAGAATGCCCAAAGTTATCTCCTTCAAGCATGTCAGAAGAGAAGCCAACAAAGTAGCTGATCGTCTGGCTAATCAAGGTGCCCTTCAGACTATTCCTTTCTACGAGGGCCTACTTCAGAATTCCAATGATGCTCAGCTCATACAGGACTGCACTTCCTTGGTGCAACAGGATCTCCAAGTCCCGGATGCGGGTGGTCGGCAAGCTGAATAGGTGGCATCAGCGTGGGGTTGGCGCGTTGGGTTCTACCACCGCCACCCTCCTTTGTGTCCTGTATGCAATAAATTTCATTAAAAGTCCTCTGTCCTGGACATTTACATTGCACAATTGCCCATACACTAGCTCGGTTAACTGCGCTATGGCTACTCCGGAACGCTTCACTTCGGCTCCTTTGCCCTTTCGCTCCTGCTGCTCCTTGGAGAATTTTGAGACTAGCACTCGGGCTATCGCTGGTTGGAGGTGCTCGATCTCTTGCTGTATCAATCTCACTCCTGGGCTGCATATTTCGCAAACCTCCTTCTGCTCTCAAAGTTTGGGCTTCAGCGCTGCAGAAATTCATTCCCATCCGCACTGGGTCTTCAGTTTAGGCACGCCTGACCTGATTCACTCTGCTACTCCCAGCACCTTCGCTTTCAACTCTCAGCACCTGTCTATCATGCCTCGTTTGCGCCAATGAGGAGCAGGCGCGGCTTGAGCCGTGGTGACCTCTCTCGACACCCTCCTCCCTCTTCGCCCAGTTCCTCTTCTCCGCAGTCTGATACTATGAGAGAGTGATATCCTGAGACCCGCAGTGGTAGGGGTGCTTTGACTGGCCGTTGGACTGCTCTGCCCGCTCGTAGACTTTCCAATCTCATCCCGAGTCAGCAGCATAGGGCACAATTCCGCTTCCCCTGTCTGCTCAACATGCCAACGGTTATCGCCACACTCACGATTGATTTCAAAGAAGCGCCTCCAGATGTGAATGTCGAGCTTCTTGACACTCCTCCGGAGCATTTAGCCACTGACAGGCCATTTTCTCCTTCATCTGCTGGCCAGAAGCGGAAGCTGGATGAGGGATGCTCCTCGTTGATTCCCAATTCGAATTCTATGGAGGATGGCTTCAAGAATGGTGATACTCTGGCCTCGTCTGACAAGAAGCAGGAAAACACTCTCATTCAGGAGAATCCAGAAGCTATTGCTGTTATGCAGGACGAGGACGCTCTAGATGCTTATGCTTGCCACATGGTTGAGTCTCCTCCTTCCACTCAAGGTGATTAATGGTCTCTCATCTCACTGGTTTTTTTTTTGTTGTTCACGGTGCCAGGTTCAGTACTGGCAATTATATGCTGTTTCGGTTCATCTAGTTCTATCTCCACTGTTTTTTTGAAAGCCGGTTTCCCCCAAACGGGCAGCAGTATGTCATGTATAATTCCGTTCATGTCTACATGTCTGTAGCTTACTGTGGGGGTCTGATATGTTGTGTGAACGGTGTTTTTGTGTTTAGATATCAACCCATGCTCCATTGTTGTAACTGCCTCCTGTCATTGTATGCTGATATTTTGAACATCAGAATTGGTTGCACCAAAATGCTCATCTTGCGAGCCAGAAACTATGAGGCTTTGGCCTCCATGTAACTGTAACTTTTTTGTATATTAATAGATTAAGCGTATTCAGAAAAAACTATAATAGATATAACTACATCTGATTTAAAAATTTACATCAGTAAAATTTCATGAAATTTATCAACCAACTGAGAAAAACTCGAAATTCTGAAGATAACAAGAAAAATGAAAAAAGTGCAATGTGTCCCTGAGAAAAGTGCAGCACGACCTTCAAGTGAATTTTTGACTGCCTTGTTAAAGTCCAAATTGAGCTCAAGCTAGCTCACGGGAAATTTGTTCATGTCTAGTTATCCAAATTTCCATTAAGCAGTGAAAATGATGGAGTTAAGCCCCTAAAAAAACCGCTTTTTCCAAAACTGGTCAAAAAGCGTAGCATGTGGCTGAAAAAAATGGTAGAAACATATTTTTTATGATGTTTTTTTAGCTTTTCCACCTGTCAAAATCTAAGATTTTTTATTTTGATGAGTCTAAATGTGATGTAGAAGCCAATATCTAACCATACCAATTGAGTTTGCATCATTTGAAGGCCTCCAGAAAAATCGTAGCGTGACCCATGCTATGCTTTTTGCAGTTAGACTGTGCAGAAGCTAGTGAAATTTGGCCAAAATGTCAAAATTGCCAAAAACTTCTCCAATTGCCAGATTTTATGCATGAAATGAGAGTTTTGGTGACCTTGAAACCCTAATTACCTAATGGAGAGACTGAGCTGAACGAAATCATGATAGTGATGACTAAAATTATGATGACAATCTCTAAATGATGATACACTTAGCTGAGTGATGGCATGGACCAACATGTAAAATTTTGGGAGTGGAAAATAGTCCTTGACCTAATACCCAATGATCAAATTTTTATTTGAAAACCTAATGAAATGACAACAATTTGACTATGAGACCCTAATAGGACATGATAAGAGCCCATTGATCACTGGTGACATGATGTAAAGACTGACACTAACATTGGCTACTGTTGGGGATGATAGCTCCTTGGAGGTGTCAAGAACACCATAGACCAATCAGCCTTACCATTGGGCATGGAGTCAAAAACAAAAGATGAGACTCCATATTGCAAACTGACTAACAATCTAAAATGTAGACTAACTGCAAACTTTACAGGAAGATACTATTTAAAACAAATGTTGAGAATTCATCATATTCATAACACCTACTCCAACTAATCAATACATCACATGATTAAGTGAAATGGAATAGTCAATGCAACCATGTAAGCATTTCGTCTGCTAGTTGAATTCTCCGCAAGTGCTTGCTCATGAGAAAACAGGGAAAACTACTAAAATGCAACTCCCATGAAAACTTGTCAACAAATTGAATCTTAATGAAATTGCAAAGCATGAGCTCACCAGGTGACCTCAAGAATGTTGCAAAAGGATCTTCATAGGAATACATATTACTTCCAACCCATATAATACATTAATTATCCGCTTTAGGTTGTCTTCATACCTTGTTTTTAAAATTTTCCCAACATCCATACTTTCCTGAAGTTTCAACTTAAAACAGTCATGATAAAGCTACAAGATTTCTTGAGACCTTTGTGTTAAATGTAATGAAACAACTAATAGAAAAGACATTAAAATTGTATGCCAAATAAATCATTAAAAAATCTATCTTCAAACTGACAGCCAGCCAAATAATGATAAATTTTGACAGAAAGATCATCTATATAATTGCCTACTGGATCAGTGAAAATATGAGAAATCTTGTGTAACATGTTGTGGATCATTTCTGATGAAACTACTTGATCTTGTATAAATTTTTCATGTTCCACACTTTTCATGTGTCCACTGAACATGTGCTTATAATCCATAAATACAAGAGAACTCACCCCCCTTGATGACTATAGAAAGTTGACAAAAGGATCTTGAAACTCGTGAATAACTAATTTCTCCTGATGATCAACAACAAAACAAGAATCTTCTTCATTACTCTCCTAATATGACTGCAAAATTTTGTATGAGATTTGCAATGAGACTCCTCTTGAACAAGAAAATGAAGCCGACTGCAGGATCGAAGTTTTATCACATCTACTTTAAAGCTGATAACCAACTAATGGAGAAGGACTTTGATTACAGATATCATCGAAAACATAAACTATTGGATCATTTAGAACCTGAGAAGACTGTCGCAACTTATCATACATTGGTTCTAATGAGATTACATGACTTTCTATAGGCTTATGATTCTTTATTTCAGAGATATTATCAAAATTTCTCATCAAAAATTGAAATGAGTCAAAACTTAACGGTAAAGAATCATCCTACATCAATTCATAATATGTTTCATGTTCTAAGCTTTCATCTATGATTTGAAACTCAATGTAACTTAGTGGCTGGGATTTTGGAGCAAAATAAGCTTGCATCTCATAAGTGACCTCCTCAACCAATTGATGAGAAGGATTCCCATTTATACTGCTGACAACTTGCTTATCTTCTTGCTTATAGTTTTCTCTTATTTTCACAAATGAGGAGAAACACAAGGGTAAGGAGTCTTGATCAAGAAGTTCATTTTTTTCTTCATGCCAATATGAAAACTGAAAGACTGTTGATTTCTATTCTTATGAAATTTTTCTCTTAGATATTGAAATGAAGAAAAACTCAAAGGTAAAGAGCTTTCACTTACTTTGAAATTTTTTGCATTCTATTCATCACTGTCATGATTGATATGTATAGGTTGAGTACTTCCGATGATTGCCTTGAAGAGTCAACCTCAATTTCGACAACATAATCATCATCATACTGATCATACTTGGGCGAATCATCAATATAAAACATATCATCAAACATACACATTAGACCAGCAGATTGGTTCTCCTCGATTTGATCTACAAATCCATTTTCATGATTGTCCATAAATGAATACAAACAACAATCAGTTTCTGATCTATGGTAACTCGGATTAGCAGGAAAATGTTTAGGGCCAACAACCTCTTCTTCTGCAATAAGTGGCACATGATGATTTTGAACAGAAAATTCATCTCTCATGGTGATGCTTTGCATCAATTTTTCCATGGTATTTACCAAAATGTCGAGCCTTAATTCTGAAGATGTCAGGCATTCTTTTTCTATGTTCTACCTTTCTTCTGCCTTCAAATTTAACCTTTTGACTAGAAAATTAGCTTCCACATCTATTGCATTGTGCTACATTTTTTCTAGCATTGTACCATTCCATTCTCTCAATTGAAATTCCATTTCCGCATCAAAGGCATCTGTGCAGTGTAAGAAAGCTAAAGTAGGAGGTGGTTTTATATTAGCAAGGGTTGAATGGTATACTTTATTAAACCTAGCTGAAAAGTTTTGCACTGTTTCTCTTGGCCGTCTTTTCAAATGATTATATTCTTAAAAAATTAGAAAAGGATTCCTCTTGATCACGCATTTATCAAGGAATACTTTCAGAAAATGGTGGAAATAAAAAAATTCTTGTAACTGGTAAGTTTTTGAACCATTTCTTGGCTTCACCTTGCAAACATAGAGCAAAAATCCTGAAACTAACATCATTTTCATCAACCTCAAAAATATCGATGAAATTTTAAAAACCCTGAATATGTTTCTCAGCAGTGATGTTACCATATTCTCCATCAAACCTCGGAAGATATTTGTAATAGCTTTCAGATAAATCATGGAGTATAGGAGGTAAGATGAGTGGCTTGTATCTATCTAGATTTTACAAGGTATAGGAGTATGTACAGAAGCTATAAGATTAGTCTTGATCACTTGAGGCTCATCAAGCGGAAGATGGTCATCATAAGATTCAGAATAAGGCTCTTGACTAAGATCAAATGCATAAGGAGAATTTGAAGACACAATTTTCAGAGGGAAGGAATCAAATGCATATCTGGGATCTTTTCTCAAATAAGGTATACTCTAAAAAAACTTCTTGAAATTCTAGGGAAAAGAGAAAAAATAATTCAGGACAAAGAACATGATGTCTTGGATGAAATTCCAAGTTGAATACCTGATCATCCCATGTTGGCTTTTCATGTTTTTGCTGGCAAGGTTCATCCTCTAGTGAAGTCTTATATTTGATTTTGAAACAAATTTGGAGTCGCCAGTTGAATGATTTCAACCTTTGTGTTTCCGATCACTATTTACCATCAGAAATTAGATCTGATCCTTGTCATTATTTCTATGGGAAGATAGATCTTTCATTTCCTCGAAAATGACGCCAAGATGTTAGCACTCCACTAGTTCTCTGAAGGATGAGAGGGAGACCAGTAAAGGTAACCATAGACCACTTTGACCTATTATCTATCCCTACGAGATTGAGAGGGTTCTCTCAAGGATATCACAGACAATTTGACTGTATCATGAAATAATTTAGGCTAGGCATGTAGGTTAGGGCTTTGATTTTATTTTGAAGGTTTGCGTTGGATGGTGAATTAGGTATAGGAAAAACTAGGTCAGGGCTGTGAAAATCAGATTTACAGAGATGTAATGGGGCAAGGTAGGCACACAATTTAGCAGTTTAAAGGTATCTTGGTGAATATGGTAGATTGATAGGGTTTCAAAATGAGTATGAAAATCATGAATTTTTTTATATCAGAAGAAAATGAACATAAATGTGAAATCTTCTCCAAAAAAGAGCATTGAATCAATTAGTTATTCTTATCAAACTTAGAAATCAATAACATAAGAGATGGAAATGAATATGGAAGGTACAACACATTCATACATATGATAACATAAGAATAAACACTGTTAAAACACATACCATGTGAATCCCACCACAATAGCTACAAATTATGTCTATTAGTTCCTGCCAAAATAAAAAAATACACTAGTGTTCCAAGCTAAATTCCACAACATCCAACCATTCAAATGGAAAATAAAATGAAATATATAGACCAAAAAAAACTTCTCCCCACTCTCCGGGGTCTAATCCATGACTTGTGGAATTGTTCCCCAAAAACCTCAACTAGTATCATGATAATGAGGGAGATCAACAAACTCTCCCTTTTTTGCTGAAATTGATTTGCTTGACCCAAAAATACAAATTTTATTTGATGTATCTACCTTTAGTAAACATAATAGACATAATTACATTTGAATTAAAAATTTACATCAGTAAAATTTCATGAAATTTATCAACGAGCTAAGAAAAACTCGAAATTCTCAAGATAACAAGCAAACTGGGAAAAGTGCAACGTAAGTGCAAAAAGCGCAGCATGTCCTTGAGAAAAGCATAGCGTGACCTTCAAGTTTATTTTTGGCTTCCTTTATTAGGTCCAAATTGAGCTCAAGCTATCTCATTGGAAATTTGTTGACGTCTAGTTATCCAAAATTTCATTAAGAAGTGAAAATGATGGAGTTAAGCCCCTGAAAAACCGATTTTTCCAAAACTGGTCAAAAAGCGTAGTGTGTGGCTGAAAAAACTGGCAGAAAAGTGTTTTTTATGATGGTTTTTAGCTTTTCCACCTGTCAAAAGCTGAGATTTTTTATTTCCAAGAGTCAAAATGTGTTTTTATGATGGTTTTTAGCTTTTCCACCTGTCAAAAGCTGAGATTTTTTATTTCCTTTCTTAGGTCCAAATTTAGCTCAAGCTATCTCATTGGAAATTTGTTGATGTCTAGTTATCCAAAATCTCATTAAGAAGTGAAAATGATGGAGTTAAGCCCCTGAAAAACCGCTTTTTCCAAAACTGGTCAAAAAGCGTAGTGTGTGGCTGAAAAAACTGGCAGAAAAGTGTTTTTTATGATGGTTTTTAGCTTTTCCACCTGTCAAAAGCTGATATTTTTTATTTCCAAGAGTCAAAATGTGTTGTAGAAGCCAATACTATCCATCCCATCTGATTTTGCATCTTTTGAAGGCCTCCATAAAAAGAGTGGTGTGGCCCACACTATGCTTTTTGCAATAAGACTATGCAAAAGCTAGTGAAATTTGGCCAAAATGTAAAAAATTCAAAAAAATTCTCCAATTGCCGTATTTTATGCATGAAATGAGAGTTTTGGTGACATTGAAACCCTAATAACCTAATGGAGACACTGAGCTGAATGAAATCATGGTAATGATGACTGAAATGATGATGACAATCTATGAATGATGATACACTCAGGTGAGTGATGACATGGACCAGCATGTGAAAATTTTGGAAGGAGTGGAAAATATTTCTTAACCTAATACCCAATGACCAAATTCTTTCTTGAATACCTAATGAAATGACAAAAAATTCACTATGAAACACTAATAGGACATTAGAAGAGCCCATCGATCACTGGTGACATGACGTAAAGATTGACACTAACAGCAAGGAACCAATGTGGTACCCTGCATAAGCATACCTTTCATTGTGGAGTATAGGTAAAGCACTGTCAATAATTTTCCACCACCGGTACACCCGATCATATCCTCTACCAAAGTGACGCAACATTATCTAGATGAGCCTTACCTACAATAAAGAGAAATTGTTATCAAAGGTGAAAATTTTCGGAAGTGGTAGAAATAGGCTTGTAGTTTTCTTGATAAATAGTGCCCAATTCACCATTTTTAGATTCTGCTTCCAAAGAGGAGAGAACCCTTGCTGAGAGCCATAACTATTGTTAGATACAGGTGGGAGACATTTAATTATCTGCTTGCAGAGAACAAGGCTTACCATTTGAAAATTTAATTTTCGCCACAATTGCTGGAGGATGCACTATGGGTTCCATTTTCTAACCAAAAAAGAGTGACCTGTGAGAGGAATGGCAATCAAAACTGTCTTCTCACGGCTATGAAGTTGAGCATCCACTGTGAAATATCCACTGTCATGATGAAGTGAAGAGGCTAAGATAGTGCCCACGATCCACATACTCTCAAAGGTGGAGGAAAGGTATAGAAGACCCCAGCAATGTTGATTCTCCACCTTCTCATATACATGTGCCACTAAAGGAACCATCGACGATGAAAGGGAAATTAGCAAGAATGAGGAAATGGCGAAAGGAGGACATGGACATTGTAGAGTAGTGAGTCGTTCATGCTTGTAAACATTTATGGCTTGTAAATAGAATCAGGGAGGAATTTTTGGCTTGTAAATAGAATAGAATGAGGGAGGTGAGCAAGCTAGCCCCATGACATAGCCCATACACCACCTCCTTAAATGCACACAATGAACCACTATGATTTCTCTATGAATGACGATGGAGAATTCGTACAAATAGCTAACCTGAAGGAGTATTCCCACTCTGATATATTGAATCCATTTGTGTCAATCGACTATGGGAGTTGCGTTAGCTAGATGACTATCAAATCTATGAGTTATTTGCATGATTAAACGAAGTAGCATGAATTATCACCTAATGTGGGGGAAAGTTGTTTTAAATTTTATTTAAAATGATTTAACATTAACAAATAATTGAAATTATAAATTGTTTAAATAATTTATAAAAACTAGATATTTTAAGTTAATTTATGATAAATTAGTGTTGAATAGATGGTGATGGGATGTACTATTAAGTAACTTCGTGATGTGAAGGTCACTAGTAATAAAATCCATGGGTAAACTTCTAACCATGTTAAGGGTTCCTGTGGACCAGACCCAGTGCGATCCCTAGATGATTTTGACAGCTTAGATGCCCCTAGGTCATGGTTTCTTGAACCATGGGCAAACTTCCAGCCATGTTAAAGGTTGGTGTGGCCCAGAACAAGTGTCATCCCAGGGTGATTTTGATGGCTTAGATGCTCCTAGATCGTGATTTATGGAGCATAGGTCAAGCCTAACGAACTCAAACAAGTTGACAAATAAAATAAAATTATGATAAACTAAACAGTTAAAATATTAATAATAATTTTCATTTTAATGAACAAATAAAGATGCAATTTGCTTGTAGCCTCAGGTTGTATCCAACAACCAAACAAAATATATTTCCCTTTGAAAAGGGCTAGAACTGGCAATTGACAAGAAAATCACCAAAATTCAGTCTTTAGAGACTCAATGATAGCAATTCATCAAGAAACAAAAGAATAATTGAATTTAGACCACCTTCAAAATTTACAAAAGATAAAAGACAATTTGAAGAAATTGAAATTTTTCCATGTTTTAAGACAAATGGACTCCAAAGCTGATTTATTGGAAAACAAAGGAGCTTCTATGGATATTAACAATCTCCCATATTCCATGAAGATAAAAGGATATATAATTGTTTTAAGCCTTACTAAATTTCAATTAAGCCATAACTTCTTAGATCTTCTCCCATGGCGAAATTTAGTTATATAAATCAAATATCAATTAAGCCATAACATATTAGATCTTCTCCCATGGCGAAATTTAGTTATATAAATCCGTCTCGTTGTTAGTGAATGGTTACTAAATCAAGGTTGGTAATGGAATGGCGACCGACATTAACTCAATCAGTAGGACACGACAGGGTGGAGGTTCCTTGTTTTCTTTATACCTCTGTCTCGTAGATGATCTATATCTCAGCAAGTTGCGAGTGGCATCTGCATTGAGCTCTGCAAGGTGGAACAACATTATCTCAAATAATCGAAGGTCTAGCATTGAATTGGTATTTAAAGCTACCTAACTTGGACTTATTTCTAATCCCTCTCCATATCCATGGGTTGAGATTTCAAGGAATTCTCTTCAGTCTAATCATAGAAGTGGAGGTTTGGAAATTCGATGCACATAACGTTATCTCTGTGGACGAATTCGATTTAAACGAAGCGAATCAATCTATTTCGCCCTCACTCAGTCCCATGTTTTAGAAAATATACAGAGGTTTGAGCTGGTATCTGCTTCAATGAGAAGATACGAGGTTTGCACATGGAGGCTCTAGGGGAATCATTCCGCGAAGGTGATCTCGCCAAGTTAACTTGCTTGCTGGAAAAGCTGTTTGAGTCGGTCGAAGGTTTGATGCAAACACCAGATAGGTTAATCTTTTAGTTGTTCATGAAAACACAAATTGCTACCAAGAGAGATTGAGAAGATTCCATTAGAGATGCGAACAAAAATGGCTAATATGTCTCTCAAGATGGTAAGAATTCTTCAAAAACGATGTTAGCAGGGGAGAAAAGTTTGACATGGCGATAACTCGAGCCACTAAGGACCAATCACAGAAAAAACCCAGAATTGACTGAAGAATCTCAAGCACAGATTGATAATGGCAATGCAACACTGTGGAAAAAATAGATGTCTTACATATCTGAAATTCTTTTGATGTTTTGTAGATATCTACAGGAGTCTTTTGTAGAGTTTATAGTAGGATATATTGATATATTTCAAAATATTGTGAAAATTTTGAGTACAAAATTTTTATTTTGTGGACCATAGAATATAGTAGTATTTTGGCAGTTGATTTAGAATGTAAGGGTTCTAGCCTAATCACCAAATCAATTTTATAATGCAAACTACTAACTATTCTATTCAAAAAATTATTAATAATATTTATTAAATTTTTAAATAATTTATTTGGAAATAAATTATTAATAATATTTATTATTATTTTAGATAGTTTATTTGGTAAAGAAAATAAATTTGTTATGTAAAATTTACGAAGTTTGTGGATCATTCTCGTATTCATATTAAGGATAGAGAGAAAGAATTGATCCCTTTAGTAACCCATGGTAAGAATGTATAAAGTAATATATATATATATTAAAATTGTTTTTATAGATTATACGAGATTGAGAAAAAGATAATATAAATTTGGAAAATTTATAAATTTTAAGTCATTATGTACTCTAAATAAAAATAGTAGCAATATCTCTTGATGCTTTACAACCCAGTGTGGGTGAATGAGGTAGTGGTGTAAGAAGTAAATGTCGATTTATAAACATTTATGTTTCAATTTATTAAAAAAAATGTTAAAAGTAATATAGAGTCCAATATGGGGAGATGTTTTAGTGTAAAAAATGAGTGTAAACATTTAAATATTGGCTTGTTATATTGTAATTTTTCTTTTACTAATAAAATTATGAACAACTTTTAGATAAGTGAAAATCATAATATACATATCACATTAAAATCAAGTAGTCTTTAAGTAAGAATTTTTAGAAGTTTTTCTAGTTTATTTTCCAATCTAATTTGTCTAGAATCTGGGAGGGAGGTGAAATATTTACAATCGAAGTGCTACAGTAATTTTTGAGGGTGTTGAATCCACTAATTTTTTCGGGTGTTTAATCCATATATGTGCTCAAAAAAATAGTTTAAACAACACAAATCAAGTAAAATCTATTTTACCCTAATAATTAAACTCATGATTCTATAACCATATTTAATTTAATTAATAAGCATATTAAAACTTAATACATAAAATATAAAGAGATCCTTAACCATGTATATTCACCCCCATTTTTCCATGGATATTATTATCTTGGAAATATCTTTTGTTACAATACCATGTGCCAATACCATGAGTTATCAACGTAACATGCCCAAACCCATAACTCATTTCACAATCAAAATATTTTATAAGTATTTTATTTTAATTTCATTTTATATATATTTTTAAATAAATATAATTAAAAAAGGTTAAATTACTTAGATGAAATTATAGAAAAAGTCTATATTGTGTGCAAGAGTCACCCTGTCAAACAATTTTGAGGAAGGGAGTTTTTTTCGAGGGGTTTTTTTACGATCTGAGTCTCCAGTTGATGAAAAATAATAGTCATATCAGTTTGATGGAATACTTAATGGAATATTCCCACAACCACAATGATTATTTCCAAATATAGGTTGACCCTCCATCTCAAACGATCCCTATGGAGGAATTTGGCACATATTGCAAATTTTATGCATAGGATGGAAGATAGGTAGAAGGAATGGATGAGTATTCATCTCAGCCTTAGCTTCAGAGCTAGGGAGTGCTATAGGAAGGTATGCCACCTCCATGTCTCATTGGGTAGGATCGGGAGGAGGGGTCTCCCTAGATGCTAGCCCTCCCTAATAAACCAAAGGATGTGGTACTAGGTCTTTTCTCTCATAGTGAGCAAGTTTTTTCCTCACAAGAACCACAAGATATATACATAGGGAAAGTTTTGAAATAACAGTTAGGGTTTGATGAATATCAGTCAGGGGACTCTATCCCTTTAAGGATCAAATATTTATAGAATGAATGTATTATGGATGTGGTGAAGTGTTTAGGCCCATCTGCGGTTTATATACAAGGTTGGAAAATGTCACTTTACGAAGCATCTCATTGAGTTTCTTGGAGGGAAACCCTAGTGGGGAGAACCCAATAGTGTCATATCCTAATAGCAGGGAAGGAGTGCTCCAAGGTAAAATTGTTGGATAGGTGAAGCTGATAAATTCCCTAAGATCCTTGTAAACTTAGTTGGGTGAACCTACCTGGGGACGTAGAGGAAAAATGGCCAGTGTAGAAAGATCAAAAGTGAAGACTCGAAAAATATTTCTAGGAGAGAATGTGCAGATGTTAGAGGTGTTGAGAATGGCAGAATTGGTGGTGGTAGGGAGAGAAATATCGCGATGTTTTTCTACAATATTTTTATGAGAATAGTTCAACAAATAATAGAGTAATTCAATAAACATAGTGCCCTTAGTGAGTATCCTATCTCATGGTTGATTTATGATCCATTTTCGATCAAAAAAGGTTGCATCATGGGAATTTTGGGAGAACTGGAGTATAGACACAAAGCGAATTTTGTTGAAATAGGTGACTCATATTTTTTATTCTAGCCACAAAATACTTGGCATTTCTCCTATGTAGGTAATATTTCCCACGTTACCCTTATAAAACTAGTCGGTGGAAGCATTTCAGGCCATAGGAAACAAATTAGGGGAATTCCTATAAGTTGACATGTCCTTCCTCTCTTCAGGAAACATGTCTTTAGCTGATATTTTGGTAAATTTGAACTGCTGCTAAGGTCTATATGTAGAACTAGAATTGTGCTTCCTCATAATTTATCATCACCAAACATTGGACTACGAAGGGATCTCTTTCAGGTGTAGAATATGTCATCAACACATGCACATTGTGAATGATTTTCGCCTTCTTGTTGTTGGAAAAAAAGGATTTGTGAATCATTGGTTGGGGAGGAAATGGGGTCATAGTAAGAGAATCAAGTGATGAAAATGGAGGAACATACCTTAGCTCTGTAGTAAAATATGGATCTCCCAATTCCTTAGTTGAAAATCCTGGGCGCCAATGGTTATGGAATTCATGGTGACTTGGTGGTAGATATAGGAATCTTAATCAAGGCTCATATAGGTGCTCCTTCCTAATCAACGGTCACCTCCTCGATTAATTCATCGCCCCCTCACTATGTAATAAATTTAATCAACATTCACTAGTTTTGACATGGGTTCTATACCCTCTTCTATCCCTTCTCATCCTGGTGATACCTTCCTCTTGTTCTCCAACAGCACAAGTGATTTTTCCATGCCCCATTACAAATACTTGTTTCCCCTCCCCAAAGGTGGTCCTGTCCATTGTGTATCGTATTCACCCTTCACATCTATCATGGGATCCAACTCTCTTTATTTTCAAACTTGGCCCCTCTTCCCCACCCAAGGTTAATGGTCGCTTGTCGGGGAAAAGATACCACCTATGAAAAACCCCATAAAAATATAGACATGATGTAGCAGAAGGAAAACAATGGTTGATTGATGGGGCACTTAGAGAAAAATGACCCTTGGGAGGGTTATCCTCATGTTTTTTCTATCTTTTAAGTAGCAATGTTTAACTATCCCATCTAAAAATATAAACTTAAAGAGATTGGTTTTTTAAGAAAATACGGATATAATTTTTCTATAATAAAAATTAGGGGAGGATGGTAAGATTACCCAGGTGTTCAATACCATTTTCTCAGGCTGGCATTTCATATGTTTAGATGTTACAGGAAGATATGGGAGTTTGGCTATTGGGTTCAATCAAAGAACAATAAAATTATTTAGGTCTTGGAGTTTACAAATGGCCCTAGGAGCAGGATTTTTTCCTTCATAGGTGGGTTTGGAACTCCATATTGTAAAAATTTATGGCCTCTGTAAAGACTAGGTTCCATACTGGGATGATTTGATGAGGAAATCCTTCATGTTAGTAGATAAAATAGTTGTGGGGGGTAATCTTATTTTATTGATACATACCTTTGAATTTTAGGGTTCTAATTCCAAGATAGACCCCATCTCTGATTTCTTCTCTCACATTCTCTCGGGTTGCAAAATTGTTAGTGTGGACCTAATAAAAAGAAATCCTACTTGGATAAATAGGAAACTAAGAGAGGTGATGATTGCAAAATGACTTGATCATTTCCTTTTGGCTGAATATTTTATGAAAAATATCACAATGTTTAGGTAGTTGATAGGGAATGGTAGTGAATGACACTATCATCCAATTTTTTTTGAACTAAAGGGGGTATTTAAAATACCAACAGACACTTTTAAGTTTAATGCCTCCTCATTAAAAGATAATAAATTTCACAATTTAGTTTGGGAGAATTATTTTCCCTTGAATTCTGATTTGAGAAAATATTGCAGACCATATTCAAGAAAACCTAAAGAAGGTAAAATGAGGCAACCTTCAGTGGTCCATCCTCAAGAATTAGAGGGGAGACAAAGAACTAAAATTAGTGGAGGAATAACTAAGAATTTTTTAGTATCCTAAAAGGGGTTGTTATGCGACCGATGAATCGAAACATAGAATATTTTAGCTAGAAGCATATAAAAGAAGAATTTTGGATAAGAGTGAGACCATATGGAGACTTAAAATCCAAGCAGTCTAGCTAAATATTGGAGAAAATAATACATTTTTTTTCATATTTTCTCAAAAGGGAGAAAATCACATGACACCATATAGGTGTTGAATGATTAAGAAGGGGGTAAGGGTACCACTTTGAGGATTTATTTAAGCTAGGTAAGAGACACTTCAACAAATTATTCAATGCGCTTTTTTAGGCTTCTGTAGAGGAAGTGATTCATGTGGCTCATGAATTTCCCCACTTTGCTAAATTCAAAGATAAAAAGTTATTAATGGAATTTGTTTTAGAAGGTGAGAAGGGTTTCTTCATAGTATCTAGAAATACAAGAGCCCTGGGCCAGATGGTTGTCTTGTAGAATTTTTATTGGGTCTTTGTGACATTTTTGGAGAAGAATGAATCAGAGTGGTTGAGGATTCCCAACATAATTGAAGGATGTTGCCATTTTTCAGCTCAACCTTTATAGACCTCATTACCAAATTGGATGACCCTCAATATTTTGATGATTTCAAGCCAATATATTTATGAAATTGTATGTATAAGGTAATAGCTAAAATCATTGGGAAAAAATCAAGTTGATACTTTCCAAAAATCATTCTAGGGAACAATTTGGTATTTTGGAAGGTCGTCAAATCCATGACGCAATTGGGGTAGCTCAAGAAGGACTTCATAGCCTAAAATAGGAAGTTGAAAGGTATTGTGATCAAAATTTTCCTTTCCAAAACATATAATAGGGTCATTTGGCTATATTTACACTTGATTATTACTCACCTAAGCTTTGAAGTTCCATTCATAAACTGGGTTATGATTTGTATAACTTTCATCTCTTTTTGGTATTCATCAATGGATCAAGCTCCCCCATTTTCTAATCACTACGAGGGATTCACTAAGGATTACCCATATACACATTGTTGTTCCTTCTAGTCATTGAAGGTCTTAGCAGGCTCCCATTAGAAGCCAAAAGAAAGGGGAACCTAAAGGGTATAACTGTGGTTGAAGATTTGGAAATCACACTCCTGTTGTTTGTAGATGATATCTTACTATTTATTTATGGTTCTAGACAAAAAATGGCATCCATCAAGGCTACTCTTCTCCTCCTCCAAAATGTTACCAAAGTGCAGGTGAATATTAGAAAATTGACCCTCTCACTTGATTTTCCTATTAATGAATCTAGGAATTCTCAATGTCTCTTCCCCTTTCATATCAATATATTTGATGATGGTATAAAGTATTTTTGGTTCCATAGAGAGGAAGGAATCCTCTTTTTTTCATGTCATATGTTGGTGTAGATGCTCCATAGAGAGGAGGGGACCATTTTTTTTTTCATGTCATATGCTGGTGTAGATTCTCCATACAGAGGATGGAATCCTCTTTTTTTCATGTCAATCAAATATAACCCTGCCCAAAAGAAAATGTATATGCCAATACAATTTCACTATATTCCCTTCGTGTCTACCCCTTGTCAGGAACCAAATGAGTACCTCGTCCAAAAGAAAGTTTCCCTATCTAGTTCTTAACTCTCCTTGGATGAGGTCCTATGTGAGATCAAGAAAACTGAGTAGCAACTCCTTCAAGTGCTATTTTTATTGGCACACTCTTAATAATAAAATGGTCAAAGTGATATTGAGCCTAATACTGCGAAATGTTGTAGTGTCTGTAAATGAGTGTAAACACTTAAATCTTGGATCAATGAGTAATAAAAAGTTTAAAGTAATATAATAATAAAATTAAAATTGTTATTTTGTAATTTTATTTGATTAAGAGAATTACAAACAACTTTAGATAAAAAAAAACATAAAATAAATATCACATTAAAATATAAAACATACAAATATTAACTATAAATGAAAATATGTTTTACCATATAAATTCAAATTCAAATAATGATTCTATAACCATATTTAAATTTAATTAATAAGCACATAAAAACTTGATACTTACAATATAAAAATATTTTTAACCAGGGATATTCACCCCTATAAATAGGCTTTCTTATAATACCATGGGCCACTACCATGACTTCTCAAATACCACATGCCCAAAAAACATGGTGTTGTAACAAACCCTATTTATAAATTAAGAATCTTCATCTTAAAGTGGAAATAAATCACCACGATTAAATGTATATATATTTCACTTATATATTAATTCATTTATAAATAATAATAATTATAATAATTTAAAAGACAGTTATAATTTAGATATTTTTTAATGATTTTTTTAATTTTAGCAAAATGAGATTATCATGAAATAAGTGTTTTGATCCATATTGTAATTCCTATTGGCTTTTACTAGTCATTTAATCGATATAGTTGCACTACTTACATAAGATGAAATAATATATAATTTAAACATATACATTAGAAAAAATTAAAAAAAATATTCTTATCTATTGAGATTTACCCCCACTTTATCATGGAGATTCTTAAACTGTAAAAAGGTTTTGTTAGAATACCATGGGTCATCAATACCACATGCTCACGAATTAGAAGAAATTTCAGCCTAAAAGTGCCCATGAAATTTTCATGTAATTTCCATATCCTAATATGTCAACCAATCAAAATTCTTTAAATTTAAAAAGAGGTATATGTAAATATTTTTGAGGGAAAAGAAGAAAAACTATATTTTTTAATTGTATATTTGACTTATCTCCTTATAGGTTTACTCAAATCTCAAGTGTATACACTCGTTGGATGCAAAATTAAATTCCACATTCAAAGAGCACCCATTATGCATAATTTTGAGAAAACTCGCCTTGATAAAAATTGCAGATACATTAGAAAAGCGTGTTTCGGCACGTTTTTCAATGTATCTAGTATTTTTATCAATGTGGGTCTTCTCAAAACTATGCATAATGAGTACTCATTGGATGTGTAATTTAATTTTGCATCTAATGAGTGTCTACACATGAAATTTGAGTAAACATATAAGAAGATAAGCCAAAAATACAATTAAAAAAGCTAGTTTTCTTCTTTTCCCTCCAAAATTCATAACTCTTATTTTATTATTTTTCCTTAGGAGGCCACTTTTAGGCTATAACTCACTTCATATTACACTCTCTCATATGACCTTTTTTTAATTAAAAAGACAAAAATGACATAACTACTTTGCCATTAACTCTCTACTTTTAATTCACATATACTATTAAGAATATTCTAAAATATTGAGTTTGATAATTATTGATAATTAAATTGAAGTGTTAAAACCCATATTACAAAATAAACATACCTATTAACACAATTAAATTTCTCTCAATATTAAAATAAATTAAATAAAACATGAATAAATTATTTTACTTAAACGATTATTAATAAATTCTAATTAATTATAATTGAATGTAACACCTCTTGCGCAATTCCAACAACATCTTGTAAAAACAAGCTGGAGCTCCCGCACAAATGCTCCCATGCCATAGCCCTCCCCATTGCTGCCCTCGCTTCAGGCTCTCATGGCCCCTCCAGAGTCCATCCCGGAGGAGGCTACCCCCCTCGATCACGCCTCAACATTCTCGGCCCTTATTGCCTCCTTGGAACCCCTCGTATGTGGCCTACGATCATGAAATTCATGAAGAAGATGGATGGAATATAAGAAGTCTCTCTACCCCCGAAAATCCCTCAAGTGGTTTCTCTCTCCCTCACTGAGAAAGGGATTGTAGGGAAATTTAAGAGCCTATGTTTGTCGCCAAAGATAGTGCAGAAATGGGTCGAGAGTAATTGGCTAGACAAAACGCAAGGAAAAATCTCCATCAGATTTTGTGGTAGAGGTTTTTTCACCTTCCATTTTGAAACCAAGGAAGATAAATACCCAGTCTTCATAAATGGTCCATATTTCATGGATACCAGGGGGCTCTATCTGAACAAATGGATGTTGGATTTTGACCTAGAGCTAGATGTTCCAAATGCGGTCCCGGTTTGGGTTTGGCTCCCCAACTTAACTTTGCATTGCTGGGGGGATGAATCTATAAGAGTAATCAGGAATGCAGTTAGAAATTTCATAGACAGAAGAAAACCGAAGGAAAATATGCAGGCTTGTTCCAGGATCTATCTCAAGGTAGATCTTGGCAAAGGACTCCTAGAGGCAATCACGCTGAAGGTGAATGGCTGGACGCATATTCATCGACTCAATTATGAAAAATTGCCATTAAAAATCAAGGTATGTCATGAATATGGTAATTTTAAAATAGATGCCCAAAAATGATTAAGATTTCAAATTATGACAATTTCTGAACCTCAGTGGGAAGTTATAAAAAAAAATAAACCCTCCTCCAATTATAAAAACGTGGTGCCCCTAAAATCTCTTCCCCCGCCTTGTCAGTCGGCCCTAGCAACCCTCTTTCGCCAGAACCCACATTGGTTTCCTCTCAACCGCCTTCTGAACACATCTCTTCAAACCCTTTCTCTGCTTCGGATTCTTTGGAAGAAGATCTGCCTTTCCATTCCTCCCCCCCCCCTCCCCCTTTGGTCTTCTTCCCCCTCCTTCTCCCACCAAATTTGTTCCTTCCTTGTCATCCTTCGGACCCTCATTTTCCCAGATTATCACAAGAAATGCGGCTAAGGATCTGGGATCTATCTTGGATTTATCAAAAACATCTAGACCAGGAATGAAAACAACCAAGCACCACATAGATGAGGTAGCTCAGAAGGATATAGTGCTCGGAACACAATATCCAATAGAGTCTTTCATTGGAAGGCATACTAACAAAGAACCAAGTTAGAAAATCATATGAGGGAAGTCAATATCTTTACCCTCAACCCTCAAGAAATGAAAGCTTTCACATGGAATTGTAGGGGATTTGGGCACCCCTCTGAAACCAATGCTTAAAAATATCTCATCAATGAAGAATATCCAGACATAAGTCCCATACAAGAAACCAAACAAGAAGAAAATGATATGGAAAAAATCGTAAGCAGATTCAAGTATTACTCAGGCACAGTTGTAGGATCCAAAGGCACATCAAGAGGAATAGCTCTAATTTAAAATATGAATACATGGAAACATCAAAAAATCTCAAAGAATCATCGCTCGATAAAATTCAAGTTATAAAATGTGAAAGGAGATATTGTGATTACAATTTACAAGATATATGGGCAAAACCACTATCGTGACAGTGAAGTGTGTTGGCGCTCTCTCCAGACTGATATGGAATGTAAAGGCAACAATAATTTCATTATCGGAGGTGATCTAAATGTGTTTCTGCACCCAAAGGAGAAAAGAGGGGTAGTTTTTTCTCCCAATCCCTTAAGAGAACAACTAGAACGCATTATGAGAGATCATGATCTGGTGGAAATCATATCAAGGAATTGTAGCTACACCTAGAACAACCACAGGCTTGGCCCAAGTAATATCATGGAGCGACTAGATCACCTTCTCGTGGTGGTCTCTCTCATGTCCCTCCTAAACTTCGCCACCTCCTCTATTCTGTTGTGCTCAACCTCGGATCATTACCCCGTCCATATGTTCCTAGGCACACAGTTAAATTTTGGGCCCTTACCTTTCTCCTTTAACCCGCTGTGGTGTGACTTCCAAGAGGTAAGAGAAATTGTCGAAAGCACATGGCACGCACAGGTAGAAGGGTCTCCCTTATTCGGATGGGAGGCGAAATTAAAACTCATCCGCATAGCTCTTCGAAATTGGGCCAAAGAGCATTACAGAGAAGGAGAATTTGTTAAGAAAGATATAAAGCGAATTTTAGAGGAAAATGAGAATGAAATTGAGGACAAAGGTATTACCAAGGAAAAACAAGTTCAAGAGCGATAATTGTATTGGGAAATGTGAAACTTGAAAAGAGAGGAGGAAGAAAAATCGAGAAATAAGTCTAGGAATATTTGGCTTTAGGCTAGGGACAAGAACACCACATTCTTCCATAACCAATAAAAAATCAGAACCTCTAAAAACACTATCTCAGTTATAAAAGACGATGAGGGAAACATTTTAAATGATCAATTTGATATCAAATTGGCAGCACATCAGTATTATAAAAGCCTCTTAACATAAAATATGGAGCTAGAGGATTATGAAGATCTATTGAGGCACACTCTGATCATGATCACTGAAGAAATAAATGCTTCCTTAACTAGATACATTAGCAAAGATGAGATTATTAAGGTGATCTAGACTTTTCAATGAGACAAAGCTCCACAGCCTGATGGATTTTCCATTAGTTTATATCGAACCTTTTGGGAGGTAATCAAGAAAGATCTCATCAAAATGATACATTGGAGCCAAAGGAAAAAAATATAGGTGGATTCACCAACTTGACCTATCTAGCCCTGATACCTAAAGAATCCCATCATTCTTCGTTCTCCACATTCCATATGATATCCTTATGCAATTCTTCTTAAAATATCATCACAAAAATCCTTGCTACCCTCATCAAAACTGTTCTCCCTAGCCTTATCTTCGAAAATCAGGGAGGCTTCTTAGCCAATCAAAAATCCTATGTTTCCATACTACTAGTACAAGAAGCTATTCATTCAGCATGAGAAAAATGTAAAAGGGGTTTGTGTTAAAGTTAGACCTTGACAATGCCTTTGACAAAGTAAGGTGCTCTTTCCTCTACTATGTCTTAAGAAAAATGGGCTTCAATGAAGAAATCATCTCTCTTATTCAATCTTGCATCTCTCACCCTTATATTTCCCCTCTGCTCAATGGGATACTAGGTCCTCTTTTCCAATCTGCTAGAGACCTTAGGAAAGGATGCCCTCTTTCCCCTTTCCTCTTCATCCTCATGGCTGAATCCTTTAGCAATGCTCTGGATTTCAATCGCATAATGGGCTTATTACATTCATAAAATTATACAATGTGACTAAGAACATGAATCATTCACAATTTGGTGATAATACCATATTGATGGGAGGAGCTTCTTGCATAGTTGCTAGAAGATTTAAAAGCCTACTCAACACATTTATGCAATAATCTGTAGGAAAAACAAATTCCCTTAAAAGTTGTATTTATGGTTGGAATGAAACTCAAAAAACCATTCATAGCATAGCTCAAATTTTTGGGGTCCCATATAAATGGGATTTGAAATACTTCAACTATCTCGACATTCCAGTAAGCTGTGGATATCTCAGTAATGAGGTGTGGAACATCACCCTTAACAATATGAAGAGGAAAATTATTCAATGGGGAGCCCATTGGCTCAATATGATTGGGCGCTTAGTCCTAATAAAATCTATTCTTTCAACATGATCTCTATACCACTTTTCCCTACTGCAAACGCCAGTTAGTATTTACAGCAAAACGGAGGTAATCCTCAGGGATTTTTTATGGCAAGGAGGCAAGCAAGAGAAAAGGAAGTTTAATCTAGTAAAATGGAGACATGTTACTGACATGTATGAGAATGGAGGCATTTCCATTCACATTTATCAATTACTAAATTTGGCCTTTGGAGGTAAAATAGTTTAAAGGATAATTATAGGTCAACCGTCATGGTGGAAACAAGTAATGGAGTAGAAATATCTCTCTGGATCAAGATAATGCTTACTGGATCAAATCTATTCCCAATATACCATGCTCTCACATTTGGTCCCTCTGTAAGAAATTTGTAGGCTTCCTCCGTGATCAGATCTCCAAAGTTCCCCATGGGGACCTTAGCATTGACATATGGAATGATAAGATCATGGGCAAGCCTCCCCTCGCAAATGATCCGGGTCTCCTACGCATTCAACACCACCTCCGGGGGCTTGGCATCAACACATTAAATCAAATCTCTCGTTGGAACGAAACCAATTGTCTTTGGGATGGTTGGTTGCTCCCAAACCTCCCTTCTTATCTCCATAATGACATCTTAAAGCTCATGAGTATGCTCAATGATGATACCCCCTTGGCATGGGAGAAGAAGACGATTTCAGATGGGATCCCACTGGGTCTCCTTACTCCATCAAAGCAAGATATGAGATCCTTCGTGGTGATTTCTCCTCCTCTCCACCATGGGTTGTCTGGAAGCAGGTATGGAAATCAACAACACTCCCCAAAATAGAAAATTTCATTTGGACCTTAGCAAAGGGGAAGATCTTGACGGTTTATAATTTAAAAATGAAAGGCATCCAAGGGGCCTCTAGATGTCCCCTTTGTAATTATGTTGAGGATTCTATACAACACCTTTTTGTTTCTTGTTCCTTTTCTCAAAACTATTGGAACTTCCTCACTTCCCATCTTATTATGGAGATCGAAGGAAATGTCTCTATTTTAGATTCCATAGCTCTGTGGAAAAATACATATCCCTGCACAAAAAAGAAAAAAAATACCATTCAAAATAATTTGGGACACTCTGCCTTATGTCCTCCTTTGGAATAAATGGCTTATGAGAAACAAATTCATCTTCCGTGATCAAAAACTTTGTGTGAGAAGGGTGTAGAGTAAGACTTAGAGTCTAACTGTTGAGACCATCCTTGTTAAGAACAACAACTATTTCAATGTAAATGATATGCAAGTTGAGGAAAGAAAAATTTTCAAATCTGTGCTCGACCACCTCCCTATATATCAAAGGCCTTCTGCAAGGCAGCGCAATCATAATGAGAAGTGGAAGGTAATACTGAAAGAGAAGGAATTCTTAGAATGTCTCGATGGTATCCACAAGCCCAAGCTCTTGTTTAATAGTGCATCAAATTCAAATCTTGGTGTAGCTAGAGTGGGTGGTCTCATTATGGATGAACATGTCGATCATATTTCTTCATTAGAATGGGGCTTGGGCCTGATGTTGAACAACAAGGTGGAAGCATATGCCCTAATGCAAGGTCTCTAAATAATCAAGATTCTCAAAATAAAAAATGTTTTGGTGTTCGGAGATTCCTCTATAGTTATCTGGATGATGTTGAACACCTTAATGACTCCAAACATTGCACTTAATAGACTCACAACCAGAAACTTCATTCTGGCTCAGAACATTGGGGATATAGCCTTCTATTATATTGTTAGAGTCAATAATAGAAAAGTTGATTCTCTAGCCATCTCAGCCAGTTCCAAACCCTCTGGTCTTCTCTTCTCTCAAGGTATGTCCTTTTTCACCCATTTCATGATGGAATTCTCCATTTTTTGTGCCTTCTCAATTTTATTCATGATTCCCTGTCACGTCCATCCCTTCACCCTCTCATATCCCATGACCCTGTCTCCCACTCCTCTCCTAATTCCCTCCTCCCCTCGCATGCACCCCTCCTTCCCCTCCTCTATTAATCCCTCTCCTCATCCCTTTGTATCAATCACCCACCCTTGTTATTTCTTCCGCGTAGTGTCTTGGCACTCCTCCTTACGAGTCATCCCTTCTTGGTGGTCTCTCCCCTTCATTCTCGAAATTCCTGTGTCTCCCGTCATCGCAGTGCTTTTATCTTCTTGCAGCGACTTTCATGAGTCTTTCCAGCATCTGCGAGATCTCAGTGTTGATATTTTATGCACTGTTTCTCTTCTGACATTCCTCAAATCTTTCCCTCCCCTACCTCCTTCTATTATAGCTATCTTGCAGTCTTCTCTCCCTCCAACCAATATGAAAAGTAAGGCTTTTGTTCATTTCTATGACATGCAAGCAGAATTGGAGAAAATAAAGGCACAACTCAAGATCTGACAGGATAAGCATGTCTCAGACATAAATTTCCTCCATTATCAAGCTCAATCCCTTGCAAAACAACTCAGAAGAGCCATCAAACAGTGCGCTCATATTGAAGAAGCTTTGGAAAGCCTTCGCTACATCATGGAAAAAAGAACAACACCAATTTCAAGCTCATTAGGGGAATTTTGAGGTCTAAAATGGGCCTCCTAAGGAAATTATAAAATAATAGTGGAAAAAATCAAATAAGATTTGATGACATCATCAAATTTTAGAGGGAAAAATGAAAAAACTACTTTTTCAACTCATATTTTCAACTTAATTTTACTCAAATTCCCGAGCAGATTACTGGCTGGGATGCTTAAATTTAATTTTCATCCAAGGAGTACCCATGTTGCATACTTTATAATCCTACACACGAAAAATGAGAAAATACATAAAAAAACGTGATTACAATCACGTTTTTTTTTATGTATTTCTCATTTTTTCGTGCGTATTTCATCGAAAGTATGTAACATGGGTACTCCTTGGATGAGGAATTAAAATTTGCATCCAACGCAGTACTCCCACTCGAAATTTGAGTAAAAATTTTGGGAGATAAGTTGAAAATACGAGTTGAAAAAGTAGTTTTATTATTTTATTATTTTTTAATATTTTTACCCTTTTATTTAAAAAATGGTAAATCATCCCCCATGGTTGACATCATCATCTTGAATCCTATTGGTTATTATAAAGTTTATTTTTGTTCTACATTTTTCTTAGGAGGCCCATTTTTAGACCTCAAAATTCCCCTAATGCCAACAATGCAGTCAACACTAACTCAGATAACAATCTTGGAACCTTGGATAACTCCAATGAGCAGCAAAATCAAAGGAGCTAGTTCTTATTCATTTCTCTTGTAGGTTCATGGAAAACTTCTCTATTATGTTTTATGTTTTTAAAATTCACTGTTATGTTGTTCCAGTTTGTCAGGATCTATAAAAAGTCACGTATTAAGTAGAGTAGCAGTAGAAATTATTTAGGAGGTTGGGTTTTTGGCATGATACACCTCCTTTGTATCTCCTTCTACAACTCAGATGTAATGGTGCTCTTGCTCCCTTCTTTTTTTGGAATATAATCAACAACCAACTTTGTAAAATATATATATATATATATAAGATATTTAAAAAAATCATATGTATATATATATATATGTGTGTGTGTGTGTGTGTGTGTATGTGTTTTTAAATGTATTCATTAACATATTAAACACACTTTGTCTCTTAAATATTTTTCATCATAGATCTATCTTAACCCATGATCTATAGGCGTGGAAATGGGGTCAAACCTCTAGAGATACAAACACATTTTAAAGTGAAAAGATATTTGATCCCTATCCACCCTTGATAGATCCGAGGTTAAGAAAGATCGTGTCCTTTGTCTCCCTTTCTCTCCCACCTCCCTCTTTCTCTTTCCCCATATTTTTTTCTCTACCATCCAACTCTGTCACTGTTTCCCTCCCTCTCTCCTCTCTCTCACCCCTCTCTCTCTCCTCTCTTCTTTATCTTCCTTCCTCTCCTCTCTCCCTTTCTCCCTTCTCTCTCCCTCTCTCAGAGTCTCTCTATCTTTGTTCTTCCCTCCCTCCCTCTCCCCCTCCCTCTCTCCTCTCCCCTATTCTCTCTCTTCATTCCTCTCTCTCCCTCTCTCTTACACCTCCCTATCTCTCTCTCTCCTCCCCATCACTCACTCTCTCTCCACTCCAACTTTGTTACTATGTCCCTCCCTTTTTTCTTCTCTCTCCCTCACTCTCTCCTTGATCCATCTCACTCCATCGCTCTCTCTCTCACCCTTCCATCCATATGATGGAGAATTTTCACTTTATTAATCAATGTTATATGCTATGTCTAAAATATTTTACAATTTTTTTTTTTTTGCGAAATGAGCTTTGGTTTTTGGGCATGTGGTAATGATAAGTCATGGTATTAGCGGATGGTATTGTAACAAAACCTATTTCCAAGTTAATAATATCCATGATAAAGTGGGGGTGGATATCGATGGTTAATAATCTTGTTATATTGTATGTTTATTGTAAGTATTATTTTTTATGTGTGTATTAAACAAAACCTATTTCCAAGTTAATAATATCCATGGTAAAGTGGGGCTAGATATCCATGGTTAATAGTCTTTTTATATTGTATTTTTATTGTAAGTATTAATTTTTTATGTGCTTATTAAATAAATTTAGATATGGTTATGGAATCATTATTATTTTGTGCCAAGATCAATTTTTCTATTGATCATTATTGGTTTAGCATTTACCAATTTTAATTATAATATTTTTAACTTTCCAAAATAAATATTTAATTTTCAATATTATTAAAGAAATAATTTTCAACATTTTTTTGGACCATAACTTGAAGGTGTTATTGCATCTTTTCACAATATAATGCCATATTGATAACCAACTTACACATTTTATGTCATAATTTATGGATATAGTTGCAATATTCATGTATGGGATGGGGTAAGGTGCCATGCAAAAAAAAATATTACAATATAATAAATTGAATTTTATTACATTTATTACTTATATTTTTTATAATTAATTGAACCAAAATTTATATATCCATGACAACATCTCCACCATACTATATTATTTTTTTAATGGAGTCATATATAAATGTTAAATGTTAAACATTGATACCTACGCATCTACATATACTAGATGGACACAACAATTATTAAATTATAATAAAATTTAACACATATTTATATATTATATATAATGTATTCACTTGTAAATGAAAGACATGTTTTGTTATTATATATATAGTTTATAGTAAAAAAATCATAAAATAAAAACATTATTAAATTTTTAATAATATTATATTTATATATAACTTAAAAAAATAATAATAATCAGATAATTTTCTATTAAGAATAGAAATTTAATGGTGGATCATTTCAATATGTTGTAACTAAATAAGTCAACATGTAAAATGGCATTTTCCAAATTTACGTGAAATAACGATGACTTTGAAGTAATGTAGCAACTATGTGTATGGTATGCAATGCGTATGCTATTTGACTATATGCATTTTATTGATATAGAAATTTATTCGAAATGATTAGTTGGTGATATATAAGAGGTAGAATCTTGTTGTTGTGTGAGAGATTATTAATATATATATTTTTAAAGTTATGAAAATATATATTTTTAATTAATTTTAAATTTTATATATATATATATATATATATTGATTTTTTTTAATCAAGATTTTATTATCATATCAAAATTTATATTAAGAAATAATAGCATTGTGATACATCTAGGCAATCTGAGTGGCAAAAAAAGGTATAAGTGATTCAAGTATGCACTAAGGCATATAATGCCACTCGTTATTTCGGGCACAAAACTAGCAAAAAATAAGTGGTTACAAAGCTTCATGGAGGAGGATTAAGGGGAGTTGTTGGTGGCCCTGCAAAGAAACTAGCACGATTGTGCACATGGTAGTCAATATGTTCAATCTAGATCTCTAGTGCTCGGAGGTGGTCATGGGAATGCCTCAGAAAATGGCGTAGACTCTCGAGAGCATCTAGAGTTTCATTTTGCATATGTTGGATATCATTTATATAGGCGATGAGCTCATTGCATTCTTGATACCTTTTTTCCCGCATGTTGTCCAAGTTGAGCTGGATTTGATGCAGTTGAGTTGAGATTACGTCCAGGGTGGCCGAAAAATCAACTTGAACAAGAGATTTGGCTGGAGAGACTGTCATGGCAGCCACTGAATGTTGGCTCTCAATGGATTCTAAATTCGAGCTCAAGTCCCCATTCAGCCTGTGCTCCTCCATCTGCGACCGAGTCCTCCTCTGCGTGCACATTTGCATTCTCATGGCATGGGCTTCTCATCCTCACAGCTATCTACATCCTGGTTGTATCTCCAATTACCTGCAGGGCGTGTAGCCCTTGGAACAACAGTGTCATCACACAGGCCACCACCTCCTGTCCAACGACCTACACCCACTACAGCACAAAACACTTTCACCAACCCAACTGCTTCTTCTTCTTCTTCACTGCAACTGCTGGTGGAGAGGAGACTCCACCTGCAGAAACACCAAACTTTTGATAGACCAGGTGGGCCTCTGAGCCCGAGCCAACACCGTGTGGAGGTTGACTCCTCTACCGTCGCTGACATCGCCCCCTCAGCGGGCCAAGAGAGACACAGAAGCCACTCACAAGTGGGTGCCTTCCTCGCAGACAATCCAAGCATAATTGTCGCCTTGTCACCACTTTTCTCCTTCGTTTCCAAGCTACCAGGATCCCATGGGCCTCAGCTCCACCATCCCCAATTCACCGTCTCCCTCTCCTTCCCCCACACTACCCGCAGTCGAAGCTCAAGCCAGAGCATGAGAGCCAATGTCGATGCACAGAAAAGAACCTCCTCACAAACTTCCACCATTGGCCACACCTGCATAATGCTAATTCCCTTGCCCAAGCACTTGATATGTGCATGTCTCCCTCATCCTGAGGGCTCATAAATCTTCAAGCGTGGAAAGTTAATAAAGCTCGGTGGCACGTAACGTTAGCCCTATCCGACCCGCCTGTCCAGCCTGTGCTGTCTGCGCCCATTTTTCCTTCAAATGTGATACCCCATCGGGAAACCATTTTTAATATCTTTACTTTATAATAATATTTATGATTCTACAAATTTAACTCCATATAAAAAAGATAATATTTTACTCAATTATAATGTTGCCTATGTGTTTAAAATGCATTGTAATAACAATAACTAAATCACTTTACTTAATAATAATTTACTAATATAAAAAAATTATAATAAACATATATGTAACAAATCTACAAAATTTACTAAAACGAAAATAAGCCCGCTAAAACTAGTGAATCGTACACATTCAAGTAATATCTCCTTAATTTCATTAATAATGGATATCTCTCCTAATTACTAATGAAATTAAAGAGATGTTAATGGAAACAGGATCCGTTAAATTATTATTTTGGAATAACGACTACTACTGTCGTACGATAGTCCTATTTAAGAATTTAGTGGAAGTAATTTGAATTATAGGAAATTTGCTGATCAAGTGTGGGAAAGTTTTTTAAATTGTTAAAAATAATTATAAAAATTGTAAAATAACATGGAAGTTTAGTGTTGAAATTTCCTCCTCATCCTAACTTCAACTCCAACTGCTATAATACTAATTTTTACTTCAGTCACTTTCATCAATTTATATAACAAATTCATCCTAACTTCAACTCCAACTACTATAATACTATTTTTACTTCAATCACTTTCATCAATTTATATAACAAATTCAGTGTCATAACTTTTAGTTCAACCACTTTCACCGATTATTTGTATAACAATATCAGTTTCATACAATCGACAACAGAAATTCATTGTGGCATAGGAATATATCAGGAAAAATATTGAAGATGGTTAGATTTACATATACAAATGATCACAAATTTTATAATAATAAAAATCTTCATGTTTTATGAACAATAATTCATGATTTTTTTTTGTTAATTATGAATGAGGTGAATTTAATATTTACATAAACAAATTATCACAAATTTTAAAATAATAAAAATCTTCATGTTTTATGAACAACAATTCATGATTTTTGGTTAATTATGAATGAGGTGAATTTAATATCTGAAATACATTGGTTTGACAATGTCCATGTAACTCGAAGCCACAAAAAAAAATCGGCATGTAAGTAGAAATTCAGAAGCAAAATCACAGAAATTTACGCAATTGTAAAGAAAGAAAGAAAGTATTATATTTTTAACGTTTACGAGGCATGACATTTTTTCAAAATCCAGTTCCCACTAAATCCACATGTAAGTAGAAATTCAAAAGAAAAAATCACAGAAATTTCACTTAATTGCAAAGAACGGTTCAAATACAAAGATTCTAAAAACGAGGAATGCCATTTTTTGAAAAATCCAGTTCCCAGTGAAAAGATTAATGGAAAACGCTTTTCTAAAAACACAGTTCCCTGTTAAACTTGAATACGTTATGGCCAAAAAGTGGGGCAAATGGATGAGGATTATAACAGATCATCCTTCACTTTTACATTAAAAAAAAAACTGAAGAAAGATGCTAAATTGGCGAACCAGATAAAGTCGGTGTATTAGTTCAATCCAAGCCAGGACGCTAGCTCACAAGGATTCATAATGCCAGGGAGGTGGACGTCACCATCTCGGATGAAATCCGTGACCGTACAATAGAGCTTCTCTTTCTCTCTTCTGTTTCCATCTGCATTCTCATCGAGATAGCCTAACTTGGGATTCAATTCGCTGTTCGAATCCTGTGGCGACCACGGGCTTCCCAGCAATGTCCCGCGAGTGAGATATTCGTTACACATAAAGCAGGCCAACCGCCAATTGACCAACTTCTTTTCGTTCACCGTTCGCCGGGACGACAAATTGGGGCTCCCGGCGTAGATTGTGTTAAGCTTTTCATTAGTCCGGGGTTCGAATCCGGGGCGGCGAAATCGGCGTCTGGATCCTCCTCCTCGATGGAGTTGCGGTTTGTTCATAAACGAAGACGTGGAGTTGTGGTTTGCGCCCGTGATGTTGTTGTTGTGGTGGTGGTCCATTAATGCTTCCTTTTCCCTGTTTATCTCCGTTCTTCTGCCATAGTCCACGGGCTTTCTCGGCCTGCACGCCAATTCGTGTTGCTGCTGCTGCTTGTCTGTTGTTACCTTTTCCTTCCATATCTTCGTTCTTCGCCCCTCTGCACAGGCTTTCTCCGCCTGAAATCCGATTCGTACTGTTGCTGCTTCGCTATCCATAGACAGGGAAATCTTCAAATCAAGGTTGGGTTGCCGAGTCGCAGAGGGATTCGAACGGCCGTTATCCCTAGACAGTGAAATCTTCAAATCAAGATTGGGTTGCAGAGTGGCAGGGATTCGAACGGCCGACGTGAGGATGTGACGATCAAATAATGAGTGGATGTGGTTCCATGAGTCTCAGTAAGGATGAGGTCAAGATTGTGCTTGACGCCATTAATCGCTGGCAGAGGCTACAGGATGGGAATGCGCATGTAGTGAAGAGCCTCCTCCCACCACCATTATTTTCCCTCCTTCATTGAATGGGGAAATACTAATACAGCAAGGCAATGTATATCTCTCCGGTCTTTTATGAGGAAAACCTTCCAAAATGCATCGACACACAACTTAAAACCCAATCTCATCCCGACTAGCAACTTATACATAATTTCTTTGTACCTCCAGGCTCCCTCAAATGTGCTACATTTGGTGGTTCCCTTCCCGAAACCTGACCGAAATTGAAGTGGAAGACTTGGCAATGAAGATAATGTGCCGGGGACAATATCCAATCGATTAACACCGAAGAATACCACGACTAATATTCGTGGTTTCTATTTGTTATCCAGTGTTTAGATAACTTGTTTCATTTTTTTTTCTCATCTAGTTTCAATTTTCATAATTATATGTTAGCTTTTTTCAATTACATATTGTTAGCTCGTATATGTTGGCTTGTTAGGACAGACAAGGTATTCCTTAGAATACAGGTTTTATTTTGTACATTTTAACTTTTCTGGTTAAATTATTAATATATTTTAAAAATTTTAATGACAAAAGAGTAGACATAAACATTTTATTTTGTTGTCTAATTAGATTGCTTTTTCGTCTTGAAAATCATGGAAATTTCGATAAGATTTTAAGAAAATCTGGCAAGGATTTTTTAAAATCCACATTATAACTATCAAACTTTAATATTGATTCAAACACTGTTACTATACGATTTCTTAAATTTTTTTTGGCGTGGATTCCAGCCAATTTTTGCCATTAAAACAATTCCTCGATCTCATTAGACAACTCCTTTTATTTTATTAAATTATAAATTCTTAATATAATTTTAAATTATAAAAAAATTATTTTATTACTTTTATATTAAAAAAACAAAATAACAGAAAATATGCTTTTAATATTTATATAATAGAAATAAAAAACTAATCAGATTTAATAGGTTTAATTTTAATAAATTAATAATAATGAAAAAATAATAATTATATATTAGGAATATGATTTCTGTGATCCATAAATTAATTATCTATTCATTTATTTATTTTTATTTGTATTTTTATTTATTTATTTATTGATTTTATTTTTATTTAATTATTATTTTATTTATTTATTTATTTATGTATTTATTTTTATTTGTATTTTTTAATTAATTTATTTTATTTTTTATTTTTATATATTATATTTTATTTTTATTTTTATATTTGGGAAGTTTTATTTTTATTGTTTAGGATCAAACTAGCCGTTAGTGTACAACGACTAGTTGGAGTTTCTTTTTCTATTTAGCTCTGCTTTTTCTATTTGAAGCTTTTTATTTGATTTATTTAGTTATTAATTTTTATGGTGAAACTAGCCATTATTGTATAACGGCTATTTGGAGCTTTTTATATTTGGAGCTAATTTTTCTGTTTCGAGCTTTGTTTTTATTTCTATTTTGATTTATTTAATGATTTATTTTTTTTGGTTACAACTAGCTGTTATTGGTATTGTTTATATTTTATTTTATTTTATATATTTGTGATAATTTTAATTTTAATATTTTTTAATTTTTTATTTTAGTGTCAAACTAGCCGTTATTGTACAACGGCTATATGGAGCTTCTTTTTCTATTTAAGCTGCGTCCTTGATCGGATTTCGTATCTTGTCCTGATGATGAACCACACTGGCTGGTTCGAAACGCGTCGACACAAAATTCTCTATTGTGATTTTCACCGAAAGATGTGATAATTAATAATTATATATATTAATTATTGAAAAAAATAATATATATATATATATATATTTAATATTATTATTAATTAAAAAATTATAATTAAATATATTTAATATAAATATATATTTATAAATAACTAAAATTATAATCATTATTATTTATTAATTTAAAATAATTAAAAATAAAATATTATTGGGAATTTATGACCACGGGATGAAAAATATGATCAGATAACCCATTTCAATAGACAGTAAAGCTCTAGAAATAATGGCTAGTTTGACTAAAATAAAAAATAAAATCAAAATAATAATAATTTATTTATTTTTTAAAGAATAAATTAAATGTTTAATGTTTATAATTTGAATTTCCTATATTTATATTTATTTTTAATAAATATAATATTTATTTAATATATTTCTAAAGAATAAATTAAATGTTTACTATTTATATATATTAATTTATTATTATTATTATTATTATTATTATTTTAAGAATAAATTAAATGTTAAAAAATAATAAATAGATAATATTTATAGTTTAAATTTTATATATTTATTTTACTTTTAATAATTATATGTTATGTAATTCAAATCTCATCAAAATAGTTATCTTATTTGATAGGTAATTCTATTTAACTTAAGATGTGATTTTCACCAAAAAAATTTAATCACACTAAAATATTATCTTAAAATAATTTTTTTAATATAAATATAAATATAAAAATTCCGACCTATTAACAATTAATATATACATTTATATACCTGTACCCTGTTCAAATATAATATTTAAAAAAAACTACATTAAATATTACCTTCAAATCCTAAAACAGATCTATAAAGAAATAACTAAAACTATATTTATCTTTACACTTTTTAAATAATATTAACTAATCGTTATTATTTAAATTGATAAATAAACAAACTGAATGTGAAACACCTGCAATTTAAAAATACGTAAAATACAATCGACTACCCAATTTATTAGGAAAAACCAACCTCTTAGCTCTGACCTTGCAAAACGGCCCCTCGATATTAGTTTTATATATGTCGAGGAACGCACATGCAATTTACGCATATTCCAAGGAGTCGTTGTGCATGTCATGCAACGTGGATGCTATGGAACACGTGCACCGATATAAAACAGTATTATATCACAAAAGGAAGAGTCCTAACGAAAAAAACAACACCAAGTCCAAGGAATGTTTATAGCATTATATCAGAAAGGGAAGAGTAATAACGAAAAATACAACACCATGTCCAACGAAAAAACTCAAGGGCGCAATTTATAACTATGATTCAACACATTTTTTTTATGAGTGATTTTCTAGAAGGTTTTAGTTTATTTTCTGATTTAATTGGTTTAGAATTGGTTATAGAATCTAGATTTAGTGAAATCACAAATTTGATAGGTGAACTCTTTACAATTTAAGTGCCTAAAAAGTTGTTCAGGTTGCTGAATTTGTATATTTAGTCAGAAAAAAATAATTTAAACAACATAAATCAAGATCTCACTACAAATTATACTTCTAACATGTAAGTTTTTTTCCAAAATAAAAAATGGAAGACAAGGCTTCTATCCTATTTTCAAAAGCACTATATATGAGCTTCTCTCTATGCATATTTTTAATCCATATTCTTCTAACATGTAACTTTTTTTTTTTTAAATCAGAAATGGAAGACAAGACTTTCTATCCTAGTTTCAAAAGCACTATATATGAGCTTCTCTATATGTATATTTTTAATAAATATTCTTCTAACTGTAGTTGAAGTTGATGTTGAACTATTGAACACTTTTAATGAGATTACTATTCATATATCTAACATGCAACTTTTTGTATATGTAACCTTTTATTGAAAGACTAAAGTTGAGAAACAAAGCTTTCTAATTTATTTTTCAAACGCCTTAATTGTGAATTTCTCTAAATATATATTTATCTAACACTTTGTTGAAAAAGACAACGATTTCCAATTTATTTTTCAATTAGTGTAAGTGAGTTTCTCTATATATATATATTAATTTTCCCTTGTAGTGTAAATCTTAACATCGATAAAAAGAATGCATTAAACACTTTCAACAAATTAATAATTATAATTTTTTTTTCACTTTTATAATATTACAAATTTAAAAATAAACTATTATTAAAAAAAATCATAATACTTTTTATTATTATAAATTTTATGAACAACAATTTACTAATTTTATAAATATACATTTTATTTTTATATTTAAAATATATAATTTAATAAATATATAATTGTTTCTAATTGTAGTCAAAATCCTCACTTTTGCGTGAAGAGAGGGTGGCATAAGGATGTATAGTCATGGCTCAACCATTGAGGAATTAAAGAGGAGTTGAGTATGGGAAGCAAAGATAATATAAAAAATACTATTACCTCCAAATTTAAGGAAAAGTTGTTGGAGGATTGGGAGCTCAAAGGTAAAAGGAAGCTAAGATACTATATTGAAGTGATCAACCCCACCCTTGATAATCAAAATTATCTCTCTGTGTTGTCCATCAATAAGAAAAAATGAATATCACTAAGATAAGAAATAATTCCCATGAGCTTTCGAGTGAGGCAGAAAGGTGGTCTATTCCCAAGACCCCTTGGAACGATAGAATCTGTTAGATTTGCGATTGTAAGCAAGTGGAAGATGAAAATCACTTCCTTTCAGACTACTTAACTCTTGCTCACATTAGCTCTCAATTGCCTACCCTCTGCCACACTTCCAATCTTCTTGACTTGTTAAGCCAACCCACCTATAGCGGAGCACTTATTTCTCTTCTCTTTGACCATAAAAAAAAATTTGAAAAATCAAACCTAGATTATTTACCCTCTCTTAAAGTCTAATAAACCACATTAATCTTAATATAAGTTAACCATCATTATTATTGAAAAAAAAATAATAATATAAAATAATTTCACAAACTTGAATAAAACATCTCGCCTGGGATGGAACAAATGCTTCAAAAGAATTGTGGGGCCTTCGGGGATCTCAATGTTTGACTGATGGCTTTACATGATATAATCAAATCATGGCTAAACCCAAAAGCTGTGCGGTCTTTTAGTTATTTTTTATATTATGATTTTGTTTTGGGAATATGTCGATATTTAAATAGAAATAGCTTATTAATGTCACTCCTGACTTGTGCTGCTCGTTGGCTGGTTATCATTGGCCGTTCAGAAAAATGGCGAATTCATTGATTTAACAAGAAAAATAAATCTACTGGTAATTTAGGTTAGGTGAGATTATAATTCAAGGGTATTTTTAATAGAAAAGTAGTATCTTTTTATTTATTTTTATAAGTAATAAAGAAAAAATAAAACATATATTCGAGGTTCGCATTTCACATCATATAATAAAAAAAGATTGCATGCAATATTGTTCACATTTCACAACAAATAATAAAGAAAAAATAAAAAATGTATTCGATGTTCGCATTTCACATCATATAATAAAGAAAGGTTACATGCAAAGTTCACATTTCACACCATATAAAAAATTCGCAACAATTGTATTGCAATTAAAATGTAATAGTGTCCACAATTGCAGTCCTAAATACATGATCTTCGCTTTTATGTATATTTGTAAATTTTTGGTATATATATATGCGCAACAATTGTATTTCAATTAAAGAAATGGAATATTGCTGACAATTGTAGTTCTAAGTATATGATCCTAGCTTATATATAGATTTTAAATTTATATATTTATATTTATATTTAGAATTAGTTTAATTATTTATTAATGTAACAGTGAACTATCCACAAAATTTACTCATTAAAAAAAAATATATTTAACTTAACCATCTCGTGTTTCTCAGCCTTAGATTTCTGACATCACTTTCATTATTACAAGTCCTGTGTATTCAATAATTTTACTCATGTCAAAACTGACCATTAATGTTCCATTCGCACATAAACTCTAGCTATCATGTATGGGTCTATGGTTCTGGTTTATATGGCTTTCAATCATTTAATACCTTTGTAATTACATATCTCGCCAGTTATTATTATGGTTGATACTTTATATGATGGATGGCTCTTTTATCATAGCGTCGCACTTTATATTACGATAAAGCATTATTGTGAATGTAAAATATGTACCCTCTTGTGCGCTCAAACATTAGGGTTATACACTTGTCATTCGTATTGATCTCGGGCTGACAACCAGTCTTGGTTTTATCAATGGACACATGGCTTATCTCGCATCGTCGATTGAGTTTGTAATCCGGCGGTCGAAACACTCTAGGGATCAGTAATGACCTTGGCGATAACCAATTTTCCAAATCATTGTGCTTCTCCGCCGGATGGCCTCCAGAGCGTTTTCGACGAGGGTTTGGGCAGGCTTCGGAAAAATCATGGCGGATGGTGGCGACTCGGCCTTCTACAGCCTTAATCCACCACGGAATCAGGTATCCTGTTGCTCTTCGGTGTCTGCATCGGGTTTTTAAGTTTAAACTCCAGTTTTATCTATCCATGCATAGCTTATTTGTATTATCGAATCCGATTTCCAATCGTTCTCGTTTCAGCACCTAAATTCTCTTTTAATCACCGACTGGTTCCCGCTATTTTCAGTTTGTTGTTTAACTAATTTTCCCTTTTTCTAATTGCCGACAGGGTTTCCATAACCCGGATTTTTACGTTATTCAATAGCCTACAGGTAATTACCTCTTGGTTCTATTCGTGTTTATTCTCGTTGCTCTGTCTGTGACCTGGAAAGGCGACGTCAGCTCCTTTGTAATAATGAACTCTTCTAATTACATTCTCGGTTCTGTTTCAGGTATTATCTCTGCTCCATTACACGCCCAAGTTCCCTCATGGTTCTGGCTACGGAGGACTTCTTACCCTCGCATTTTTTCACAGGTACCCTGTTGTCGATGTATTTGGGGGTTCCATGGCTCTCCGCCAAACTGGAACTTCTGTCTATACAATTGTTGATAGAACGACTAGGGTTTTTAAGGGCTCGTAGCTTATTTAGCCGACTCAAGAAGTTTAAGATATTTTAAAGGATATTGTTTAATGTAACCCTGGTGCGGCTACCTGTCGGATAGTTTTGTCATTTTAGCCTCTGTCTCCGAGAGGTTCCTTTTGCTCGGACAGGGTTTCAAGTTTTAAACAATATAGTTAATGTTTGTGACAGTGGGTTGTAATATGCTCTTTTGTCTGGCAAGAAAGTTCTCCAAGTTTTATTGTGACTTTCTTAAACTAATAGCTGTTCCGATTTTTGGTGCCTAAGTTTGTCATGCAAGTTCGAACTGTAATCTTCTTTCTTTAATACAACAGAACTCTTTGGGTGCACGCTCTCTGTTATAATATGTTGAATGTCTATTAAATGTTATATGCTATGGTTGCGCGAGTTAATGAAAATACATCTCTGCTTTGATAAACTGTTTACTTCTCGTTTTCTAGTACTGTAGCTGCTTACAAGATTTTTCCTAAAACTCTTCTTTTCAATGTTTCCTGTGAAGAAAAATGGGTTAACTGATTTCCTGTTTTCAATAGTTATTTTGTTCTTTTCTAAAGATATGTGATACGGTGACCGGACCACCTCCTTGTCCGAGGTTATCATAGGTAGGGGGCGATTTATCCAGAAGCCCGAATTACTCAGGCATTTGGATTAACAGCCTGCCTGTATTTATGTACTTCCACTGGTCTGGTTTAATAGATTAACTTCTGCATCACTACCTCAGGGAAGTGGTTACTGACCTAGCGGTTTAATCTAAGCAAGTCATCACTGACAACTTCACTGTCTTGTTACCTTCTGTTCTAGTTGGTTAGAAAACTATGTTCCTACCATATACATACATATATATTCGGTTGCCTTTTATCTATACTTTACAGAACCAAGCCTTCTAGAATACCTTTGGTGTACTTCATCAGAACGACTAGTTTAAAATAATTAAAGCTTCAGTTAAGCACTACTAAATTAACAAGAAATAAAATTAATAAAAATACTGATAAACCTAACTGTAACAGGCAGAATTAATCTTTCTCAAGAAACAAGAGAATCTATTTGCATTTACTCATCTGAATCTGAATTCCTTTGATGGTACTCGTTATCTCCTGTCCACGAACTGAGCAATTACGTCCCACAGTTCTCCCCCGAGCTTCAAGCCTGGGTCTTGTTGAACACGAATCCCTGGAGGCGAGTTCTCAAGACAGTCCGGTCCAACTCTTCATCTCCAGTGAAAAACAGGATTTCTGGGGAGAACTCGGGACAGTCCGGTCCAATTCTCCAACCCAGAGGTTAATCTGTCCTGGAATATCTATCCAGCCTTTACAGAGTCCCTTCTTTTCCTTTCTCACAGAACCCCCAACTCTCTTTTGAATTTCCCCTTTATTCCAGAGTTTCCTTAGGTAACTGTAGAAACTGTTTTTCTGTTCAACTGACTCCATATTTTACTTTTACCATCAACCTTTTTACTCATAAGTAAATTTCACAAATTAACTCTTTTATTCAAAATCAAAAAATAGTTTTGTTCAGATATATTTAATTAAATAAACAGCAGTCACAATTAATCCTTAATCAGTAAAGTTTAACCATTAGTCAGCGACTAAAAAGGGTGGTTACAGTTTTCCCCCTCTGGAAGAGAACACTGTCCCCGGTGTTCCTATTCTAATCCAGAAATAGTTCAGGATAAGCTTCCCGGACGAAACTCTCGTCTTCCCAGGTAGCCTCCTCTAGTCCAAAGTGTTTCCATTGCACTTTAACCTGGGCGATGGCTCGTTTCCGTAGCATGATTTCCCTCCGGTCTATTATACTGTGGGGCTCGACCAGAAATTCTCCGTCTGGTTCTACCTGCACACAATAGACTTAGATTAATCAAATAGGTCTTCATCTTCATGATATTATTTGAACCATTATGCTTACCCACTACCTAAATGTTCTGCCAATGGATTATGTGTCTTGGATCATGAACATATCGTTTTAATAACGAAACATGAAAGACATTATGCACCTGAATATGGCTATGAAGGGCTAAGCGATACGCTACTGGTCCTACTCTCTCCAGTATCTGGAAGGGACCACAAAATCGAGGTGCCAATTTTGCACACGAGGCCCATCTTAGTGTACTCTTCTTTGGCTTAATTCGAACATACACATGATCGCCAACCTCATACTCACGGTATGATCTTCTTTTGTCTGCATACACTTTCTTCTTGTCTTGTGCTGCTTTCAAATTCTGTCGAATTCTTTTCACCTCTGCTTCCATTTCTGCTAGCATGTCTGGTCCTAGCATGAGTCTATTCTCTGGGCTGCTCCAATTAATGGGAGTTTTGCATTGCTGTCCATATAGCGCTTCAAATGGACTCATCTTTAACGATTCTTGGAAACCATTGTTGTAGGCAAACTCTATCAAGTGTAGGTACTCCTCCCATTTAACTGGTTGCTGCATGACATACATTCTTAGCATGTCTTCCAACACTTGATTCACTCTCTCTGTCTGACCGTCCGTTTGCGGGTGGTATGCAGTACTGAAATGTACTTGAGTTTCTAACCCTGTAAACAACGCCTTCCAAAAAGCTGATGTGAATTTTACATCTCTGTTCGAGATAATGGTCTTAGGAATGCCATGCAGTCTGAAAATCTCATGCATAAATAAATATGCTATATGTACTGTTTTATAGGTGGATTGGACAGGTATGAAATGTGCCGACTTAATTAGTCTATCCACAACTACCATTATGGAATCATTACCTCGTTTTGATTTTGGTAACCCGGTGATAAGATCCAAGGAGATCACCTCCCATTTCCATTCGGGAATGGGTATAGGCTGCATTAAGCCAGTTGGGTGCCGATGCTCTACTTTCACTTGCTGGCACTCTAGACACTTGGTTAGATAGCTTGCTATATCCTTCCTCATGCCTGGCCAACAATAGTCCTTTCTTATAGCTGTCAGCATCTTTTGATATCCTGGGTGTCCCGCATAATTGCTTCTGTGATATTCATCTAGTAGCTTAGTCTTTAATTCTAATCTGTTTGGAATGACTATTCTTTTTTTGAATATCAACAACCCATCCTGGTTAATCTCATAAACCCCTTGTCCACCTTGTCCTTTAGTTTCTTGTGTCTGCTGCCACAAGTATTGATACTCAGGATCCTTGTCTGCTTCTTCTCTGATTTGTTCCAGAAATCTGGTTTCAATTTGGTTAACATATAACTCATAAATGCTATGCAGTTTCCTGCTTAATGCATCCGCAACTTTGTTCTCTTTTCCTTTTACGTGCTGTAGATCAATATCAAATTCGCTCAAAAAAGCATTCCATCTCGCTTGCCGGGAATTTAAGTCAGCTTGTTTAAAATAGCTTGTTAGACTACTATGATCAGTCTTCAGCACAAACCTCTTCCCAAGTAAGTAACGTCTCCATACTCGGAGAGCATGTACAACCGCAGTCAGCTCTAAATCATAAGCTGAATATCACTGCTCATGATCTTTTAGCTTGCGGGACTCATATGCAATTACCTTCCCTTCTTGTGATAGTACAGCCCCAACTCCTTCCTTGCATGCATCTGTACAAACCTCAAATTCCTTATCCGGATCTGCTACACTTAACACAGGTGCTGTTGTCAACAACTGCTTCAATCTTTCAAAGCTATCCTGACATTCCCTTGTCCATTTAAAGATTTTCCCTTTTCTTTGTAAAGACATAATGGGAAAAGCTATCTTCGAAAACCCTTTTATAAATCGTCAGTAGTAGCTAGCGAGACCCATAAACAACCGTATATCTGCCACATTTTGTGGCACCTTCCATTCCATGATAGTTTTAATTTTCTCCGGGTCTACCGCTATACCCTTTTTAGATATTACATGTCCAAGATACTGTATCTCTTCTTTGAAGAAATCACATTTACTGAACTTTGCATACAATTGATGTCTCCTTAGCATTTCGAGTACCATACGCAAATGATTTTCATGTTCTTCTGCATTCTTAGAATAAATCAGTATGTCATCAATGAAGATTAACACGAATTTGTCCAAATAAGGGTGGAAAATACTATGCATCAGTCTCATAAAGGTGGCCGGTGCGTTAGTTAGCCCAAAAGGTAATACCACGAATTCATAGTGGCCATACCTGGTGCGAAAAGCAGTTTTGTGTATATCTTCATCCTTAATTCTGATCTGGTGGTAACCGGACCACAGATCAATTTTTGAGAACACAGTAGCTCCCCTTACATGATCAAACAGGTCATCAATACGGGGTAGGGGATACCTGTTCTTAACAGTCAGCTTATTTAATTGTCTGTAATCCATGCACATGCGCATGGTTCCATCCTTTTTCCTAACGAACAGTATAGGTGCTCCCCAAGGTGACACACTGGGTCGTATATATCCCTTATCTAACAATTCCTAAAGCTGCATTTTTAGCTCGGTCAATTCTGGCACACTCATGCGGTAGGGAGTTCGCGAAATTGGTGACGCTCCTGGTAGCAGTTCTATCGTGAAATCAACATCTCTTTTAGGGGGTAATCCTGGTATTTCTTCAGGAAATACGTCCTTAAATTCTTGTACTACAGATATATTTTCTAGCACAGCTGCTTTATCCTTAGACTCAGATAGTCCAACTTGTATGGCATACAGTTGACATCCCTTTCTCATGCATTTCGCCATTTGGGAGGCAGTAATTGGACGCAGTCGTATAGGCTTCTTTATGCCCTGAATCTCTTGGCGACTACCATTCTGATCTCTGTAGTAAAATATCTTTTTCTTACAGTCTATGAGGGTTCAATGTTTCTCCAACCAATCCATACCCAACAATACATCATAGGATCCCAGAGGCAGAATATTTAAATCTACCATTAACTATTGTCCACCGATTTGTAATGCACAATATGATATTTTGGCATTAACTCTTCTTTTAGCTCCTGTAGCTAACTGAACCAACCAGGGCTTTTTAAATTTTTGACTTGACAGTTTACAGATTTCCACTAATTTAGGACTTATATAACTTAGACTTGCGCCTGGATCTACCAAAACAGAAACAGTTTGGGATGACAATTTACCTTCTAGTTCTATCATGGTGGGTTGAAAATCAGCTTGCCGGTCCTCCAATGCTGCGTTAAGTCTGGGTATGTTTCTGGCAATATCTTCCACAGTAGAAGCCTCCTGCAAATTGGTTACTGCTTCAGCTTTACCCCGCTGTGGGAAATCTCGATAATAGTATGCTGCCCCACAGCCCCAACACTGCATAGGTGGCCTCTGGTTTTGAGGTTGCTCAGGTTTACTTGAAGCTTCCACTGTCTTGTCTTCCCCCGGCCATCTAATCCTCTGATGGTTCCTACCGAATTGCTTATTAACTAAACTCCTGGCTGAGTTTCTGAAGTTATTGGTTTTGCCCCTTTTGAATCCAGCACTGTTTCTATTTTCTTTCTTTGGTTGCCACCCTTTTCCTTGGTCCACTTTGTTTTTTGCTTGCTGATAACACAGCCTTGCCTTTCTGATGGCCTCATCCATTGTCTTAGGATTAACAAAATCGATACGCTCCTTCATGTGGGCGGGTAAACTGCTTAGAAATCTTTGAACCTTGGCCTTCTCATCTCTTAAATACGGCACATAACGCAGTAATGATGTAAACTTAGTGATGAACTCGTCCATGGTCAATTGTCCTAGCCTTAAATCATGAAATTCCCAAGCCTTTTCATCATAGAAATGCTCAGTCAAATACTTGTCTTTGAAGTACTGTTGGAACTTATCCCACGTCACATCCTGATCCTCTATTCCCCGCACACTTTTTACTTCTTCCCACCATAGAGTGGCTTTATCCTTCAGCTGGTAAATGGCTAATCGTGCCTTAAGGCCACTGTCATAATCATACACCTGAAAATATTTGTTCATATTGATCAACCATGCTTCTGCCACTTCCTCCTTTTTGCCATCGAACGTAGGTGGCTTTATCTTTCTGAATTCTCCATGCAGCTCCACCTTCTTCTTTTTGTTTGCCTTCCGTTCGTTTTCATTCTCAGATTCAGCCTCATTAAAATTTCTGTTTGGATGACTTCACTGTGACACACTTCTTTCTCTTCGGCATGTATCTTGTTCCTCTGATTGTTGTTCGTTTTTTTCTTGGAATTCTCTGTCAGCACTGGGCTTTTCAACCCTTTGATTTTGTTTATCAAATAGGCTCTTTAAGATCCTCTCCTGCTCCTGCATCATCCTTGCATTATCCTTGCGAACTCTTTCCATCTCTTCCTGTAACTGTTGTACTATGTGTAACAAAATGCGAGTCTGATGTTGCTATTCTTCGATTAGTCTGTTAGACCGCTGATGCTGCTCTATTCCCAGCTGAACCCACATTTCGGGGTTTCCTTCTGGTGGAGGTGGAATCTCTCCGACATTTCGCTGTTGCAGTTGTGAAGGTGTCCGTCTTGGTTGTCGTTCCATCTAATTATCTCACTATGCATGAAATCATACAATTTGTAACGTCATTTGACCCAATAGGGCCCAGCGTTGTAACGCCGCTCTGATACCACTTGTAACAATCAACTATCCACACAATTTACTCATTAAAAAAAAATTTATTTAACTTAACCATTTCGTGTTTCTCAGCCTTAGATTTCTGACATCACTGACATTATTACAAGTCCTGTGTATTCAATAATTTTACTCATGTGAAAACTGACCATTAATGTTCCATTCAGACATAAACACTAGCTGTCATGTATGGGTCTACGGTTCTGGTTTATATGGCTTTCAATCATTTAATACCTTTGTAATTACATATCTCGCCAGTTATTATTATGGTTGATACTTTATATGATGGATGGCTCTTTTATCATAGCGTCACACTTTATATTACGATAAAGCATTATTGTGAATGTAAAATATGTACCCTCCTGTGCGCTCAAACATTAGGGTTATACACTTGTCATTCGTATTGATCTCAGGCTGACAACTAGTCTTGGTTTTATCAATGGACACATGGCTTATCTCACATCGTCGATTGAGTTTGTAATCTGACGATGGAAACACTCTAGGGATCGGTAATGACCTTGGCGATAACCGATTTTCCAAATCATTGTGTTTCTCCGCCGGATGGCCTCCAGAGCGTTTTTGAAGAGGGTTTGGGCAAGCTTTGGAAAAATCATGGCGAATGGTGGTGACTCGGCCTTCTACAACCTTAATCCACCACGGAATCAGGTATCATGTTGCTCTTCGGTGTCTGCATTGGGTTTTTAAGTTTAAACTCCAGTTTTATCTATCCATGCATAGCTTATTTGTATTATCGAATCCGATTTCCAATCGTTCTCGTTTCAGCACCTAAATTCTCTTTTAATCACCGACTGGTTCCCGCTATTTTCAGTTTTCTATTTAACTAATTTTCCCTTTTTCTAATTGCCGACAGGGTTTCCATAACCCGGATTTTTACGCTATTCAATAGCCTACAGGTAATTACCTCTTGGTTCTATTCGTGTTTATTCTCGTTGCTCTGTCTGTGACCTGGAAAGGCGGCGTCAGCTCCTTTGTAATAATGAACTCTTCTAATTACATTCTCGGTTCTGTTTCAGGTATTATCTCCGCTCCATTACATGCCCAAGTTCCCTCATGGTTCTGGCTACGGAGGACTTCTTACCCTCACATTTTGTCACAGGTACCCTGTTGTCGATGTATTTGGGGGTTCCATGGCTCTCCGCCAAACTGGAACTTCTGTCTATACAATTGTTGATAGAACGGCTAGGGTTTTTAAGGGCCCGTAGCTTATTTAGCCAACTCAAGAAGTTTAAGATATTTTAAAGGATATTGTTTAATGTAACCCTGGTGCGGCTACCTGTCGGATAGTTTTGTCATTTTAGCCTCTGTCTCCGAGAGGTTTCTTTTGCTCGGACAGGGTTTCAAGTTTTAAACAATATAGTTAATGTTTGTGACAGTGGGTTGTAATCTGCTCTTTTGTCTGGCAAGAAAGTTCTCCAAGTTTTATTGTGACTTTCTTAAACTAATAGTTGTTCCGATTTTTGGTGCCTAAGTTTGTCATGCAAGTTCGAACTGTAATCTTCTTTCTTTAATACAACATAACTCTTTGGGTGCACGCTCTCTGTTATAATATGTTGAATGTCTATTAAATGTTATATGCTATGGTTGCACGAGTTAATGAAAATACATCTCGTTTTTAGTACTGTTTACTTCTCGTTTTCTAGTACTGTAACTGCTTACAAGATTTTTCCAGAACTCTTCTTTTCAACGTTTCCTGTGAAGAAAAATGGGTTAACTGATTTCCTGTTTTCAATAGTTATTTTGTTCTTTTCTAAAGATATGTGATACAGTAACCAGACCACCTTCTTGTCCGAGGTTATCATAGGTAGGGGGCGATTTATCCAGAAGCCCGAATTACTCAGACATTTGGATTAACAGCCTGCCTGTATTTATGTACTTCCACTGGTCTGGTTTAATAGATTAACTTCTGCATCACTACCTCAAGGAAGTGGTTACTGACCTAGCGGTTTAATCTAAGCAAGTCATCACTGACAGCTTCATTGTCTTGTTACCTTCTGTTCTAGTTGGTTAGAAAACTATGTTCCTACCATATACATACATATATATTCGGTTTCCTTTCATCTATAATTTACAGAACCAAGCCTTCTAGAATACCTTTGGTGTACTTCATCAGAACGACTAGTTTAAAAGAATTAAAGCTTCAGTTAAGCACTACTGAATTAACAAGAAATAAACTTAATAAAAATACTGATAAACCTAACTGTAATAGGCAGAATTAATCTTTCTCAAGAAACAAGAGAATATATTTGCATCTACTCATCTGAATCTGAATTCCTTTGATGGTACTCGTTATCTCCCGTCCACGAACTGGGCAATTACGTCCCACAGTTCTCCCCCGAGCTTCAAGCCTGGGTCTTGTTGAACACGAATCCCTGGAGGCGAGTTCTCAGGACAGTCCGGTCCAACTCTTCATCTCCAGTGAAAAACAGGATTTCTGGGGAGAACTCGGGACAGTCCGGTCCAATTCTCCAACCCAGAGGTTAATCTGTCCTGAAATATCTATCCAGCCTTTACAGAGTCCCTTCTTTTCCTTTCTCACAGAACCCCCAACTCTCTTTTGAATTTCCCCTTTATTCCAGAGTTTCCTTAGGTAACTGTAGAAACTGTTTTTCTGTTCAATTGACTCCATATTTTACTTTTACCATCAACCTTTTTACTCATAAGTAAATTTCACAAGTTAAGTCTTTTATTCAAAATTAAAAAAATAGTTTTGTTCAGATATATTTAATTAAATAAACAGCAGTCACAATTAATCCTTAATCAGTAAAGTGTAACCATTAGTCAGCGACTAAAAAGGGTGGTTACAATTAAATATATGTTGTTAATAAAGAAGTTTTGATCTTAAATAATATGTTCAAATTTAATTGAGTAGATTGAGTCTTTTACAACTACGAATCATTGTTTTAGTAACACTTTATGAATATATTCCGCGGAGGATGGGGAACCTTGTAAAGTTATTATTTTAAGTATTACAAGGAAGAGGAGCACATATGAGGTTTTAATTTTTGATATTCCACATAAGGGAGGTTATCCAATGATCTCTTCTTTTTCTATAGAATATTTGAATGGGGAGTGAATTTTTTATCAATCACAATAGCCATTGGTAAGACAATATCTCAAGATGGACTTTACCTAAAAATAATACAAGGGAAACTCTATTGGTAACCATATTAGAAACTATTTTACCTAAAATTAATATAGGGAAACCTCTATTGGAAACTACAATAGAAACTATTAGCTCAACATAATATGTAAACGATCTTGAATATTCCATTGCAATAGTTTTTCACAATTTATCTAATAAAAGAAAGTGCAATCTATATATTGAAGGTTAAATTTATTTAGATTATTGATTTCTTAATTATTATTATTTTCACTTATTCATGAAACCCATAAAATATGGAAAAAGAGAAATAAATACAATTACATACCATCCAAAATAGGTACAAATATTTTCTCTAAGAAACCATTATGGGATAAAAACATATAAAAGGTGAGAATGCTCTTCTCTCTTTCCTCTAATATGGAAATAATGCAAGTACAAAGAATAAGCCACCCACCCTCTATAGAGTTGTGTAACATCTATGGTTAGTTGAGCTACCACAGAACACTAAAACCCTTTATTATTATATTTAACTCATACTCTCATTTTCACTACAGTACTATGTAACAAGATACAATAGCATAGAATGGAACCCTTGCTCCTAGTGGTCTCATTTTAACATGGTTGAATAGCTAACAAGCTTTCAATTTTGACTCCATTAGCTCTCAATTAGAGTTACAACTTTGACCCTTCAAGAGGCTTCCTCAAATTCCACAAGTGGCTACCCCTTTGGCATGAGTAACTAGGGTTGATAGGGCATCCTCTCAAACCATGGTGGTGAAAAAGAAAATTTTGAAAGCATAAATTTTGTATACAAAATCTGATGGACATCTTTCTTGTATCATTGGAAAGGTAACTGTAAAACAACATCACTAGATCTAGCGTTAAATCAAGAAATTTTAGACTCCAAAAAACATAATTTAATACATTAAATTGCTTCTCAATATTTTTAAATTAATTCCCCAAACTAGTACCTGGTAAAAATGGCCTTACAAGCTAATTCCTACTATTTCTCCACTATGATATCATTGTCATAGATGATGAATAATATTATGATATAACTTGGGTTATATCTCTCCATTTTTGAAGGCTTTTGGCCCCAAAATATTTGCTAAATGAGGTGATAAACGTTTTCCTATACCTTCTCCCTAGAGAGTCATTTATTTTTGCCTAAAATTTGTCCTTTCAACCCAATATGCCAAAGGTAATTTTGTATCTGTCTTGTAGAGCATTTGGTGTTAAGTCTTTTATGTAAGGTAGAACATGCTCTTCTTTATGATCCAACATGGAAGACTTGCAATGATTGACATTTTCAACATTCATCATAGAGTAAATTTGTTGATAAATATATCTACTTGAAATATTATTTTTAAAATTTAATTTAATTATCAATAATCAATAAACGAAATTAATTTTCTAAAACATTAACAAAATATTTTTTGAAATAAAAAAATTAATATTTATTTCAAAATAATATTTTTTTTCCTTGAACTTTAATAAAATATTTTTTTTATAGTCAAACCTCAACAATTTAAAATTTAATGAACTTTTCAATTTATCACATTTCTTTGTGAGATAGAAGTGAGGGATGATATGCCTCAGAGTCGAAACTTGGACTTCACGTTTCCAACATTTTAGGAATTTACTTTTGGACATGTTATTTTCAATCAAACCATGTATTTAAAACATGTAACTGTCCATAAAAAATTAAGGTATATTAAACATCTGAATTTTAATGATCCTTTTCAATAAGTCTAGTTTTGGAGATATCTCCTGACCTTCCGCTTATATGGACATTATTTTTATAGTTTGATCCTTTGTCTACATGTGTTTCAACTGTAGTTATTTTCTCTTTCAACATGTAGGCAAACCTACACATGCCTTACACTATTTTAATTCGCTGATAGACGTATATTTGAACCTCGTGTTAATGATGATCGTAAGAATTTCATCTCTTTTTACCAAGGGAACGATCGACTGTTCTTCGAATATTCTTCGTGTAATAACTTGATCTATGGCTATGATGAGAGGGAATGGAAATAGTCATGGAAACGTAGCGGTGGATGTCGAAGGGTTGGCTACCTGTTAGGTGGGGGAGGTGAAATGGCGTTGGACATGAAATGCATTCCTCTTCATCACTCCGTTGCACTTTCTTTCCAAAACCTTCATTCCTTCGTTTCAATGTGGCAAGAATCAACGAAAGTGAAGAGGTTGGAGGGACATATTCAATGTTGCCAGGTTAAACCACAAGTCTAATGCTGTGTCATATGGTTCGGGTTCGAATTCGAGTTTGGCAATGATTAAGTTCGATTCGAATTCGAATTTTCGTATGAGGTTCAGTATGAGGTTCGACATTAAGTTCGACTATACATATTTTTCAATATATATAAAGATATATGGCATAAATTAATTAAAAATCAAAATCAATTAATAAATTATAAAACTATGAATAAAAATTTTGATTAGTAAACACACATGAATAACTTAATCATAGCATGATCTAATTATATCAATGACATTAGTTAAAACTTAAATGTAAACATACATGATACACCATAGGAGTTTGGAAATACAAAAATGAATCGCATAATTTTCATAATCAAAACATAATTATAATTTAAGCATACAAATTACAATTTACAATAAAGCTATATTTCAAAACCATGGAGAACATCTTAATTTCAAAATTTTAAAAAGGAAGTTTATAATGTCAAAGTAGCTATAATCCATAAAATTCTTCTACAAAATTCAAAAACATAGATTTTCTATCATTTTGGCCTACTTGCAAGTTTCAAGTTGCAACATCATAAAGCTCTAAATCTCTAAATCATCATAAGAAAATGGCCTAGTAAAGCCACTAGAAGAGTGATCATCAAAGTCATCATTTGCCTCGTCTAGTGAGTCATCATCAATGCCAATATCATCTTCTTCTGGTATGGACTCAAACAACGACTGAGAGGAACTAGATGCATCTTTGGTCACACTGCTCAAGGCCAACTTCAAATTGTTGCGAATATAAACAAGGTCTTCCAACCTCGTAGACAATAATTTGTTTCTTTTCATGGACTGAATATGGTTAAAGTTGCTCCAGTTCTTTTCACAAGCAGAAGCACTTGATCCCTGGCTTAAAACACAAATTGCAAAATGTTGCAATTAAGGAGTCTTTGATCCATAAAACTGCCACCATCTCCCTGGCGAAAAATTAGGCCTATCCTGTACAACACTAGTCCTTGCAAACATTCCCTCCTCCAACCTGTATGCCCGAAGCTTCTCTCTAATTCTCTTGGATTCTTATAAATCTAGGACGAACCGTTCAATTGCTTCATAAAGGTCAATCATGACCTTTGCATCATTTGTTCTTTCTATCCCAAAGAGTCTAGGATCCAAATAACAAGCTACTGCATGCAAAGGGTTATGCAACATCTTCCATCTTTCATCAATCACCTCCCATATTTCAATGTATTCATTTTCCTCATTATTAAAAGATTTTGCAATGGATTCCTTGGCACGATCCATGCCTTCATAAACAAATCCCATGGAAGGGGTATCACTATCAACCATGCGGAGCATATCAAAAATTGGTTCACATACTTTTAAGACCTTTAGAGCATTTTCCCAAAAATTATTTCCTAAAATCACCTGTTCCAACTCCTTTCCTTTAGCTTCCTTTGAAAGGGTAGAGTTTTCCCAGTCATTGTGGCAAAAAATACCTCTTATACTTTATTTTTCTTCAACTAGTCTTTTGACAGTGATGTAATATGTAGAAAATATGGTTTCACAAGGCTTTAGCAGCTCTCTAGATGCTTTACTCCTGTACAAACTCAAAGTGAGTTGATGGTTGAATATGAAGTGCGCAATTTGTTTCCCCTTCCAAACTGTTTCATTAATCCATGGAAACTTGGCCAAGTCATGCAACAATAAGTCAAGGCAATGAGCAGCACAAGGTGTCTAATATATTTTTCTGTATTTTTCCATGATCAACTTTCCAGCTCCAACACAATTTGAAGCCCTATGAGTGACAACTTGGATCACGTTTTCTTCTCCAAATTCAAGAATAGCTTCCTCTAAAATCTTGAAAATGTATTCAGAGGTATTTGTATTCCCTGATGTATCAACTACCTTCAAAAAAAGTACTCCTTTAGGGGAATGAACCAACACATTAATTATAGGTCTATGATTCATATTTGACCAACCATCTGATAAAATTGTGCACCTTTTTTCCCTCCAAGAGTCTTTGATCTTTTGCAATCTATTTGTCACCCTTTCTTCTTTCCCTCTTCAAAAGAGTGGTCCTTATTGTCTCAGAACTAGGAGGGACATAACCTTTACCAAAATATGCAATCATCTTACATGCATTGAGGAAATAAGGACTTCTTGCCACATTAAATGGAATGGCAGATTCAAAGAAATATCAGCTATTGCATCATCAACTTCTTGCTTCTCCTTGGGCTTCCAAAGAGAATTTAATGTTGTTGTCCCACTAGATTTACTGCTCTTTGGATAAGATGAACTTCCAATTCCAACCATGCTCATGGAGAGTGAGGAGAATGAACCATAATTCATTTCAATTTCTATTTGAATACACTGCCTTTTCTTTTCTTTCGCCTGCTTGGCATTCTTCAGTTTATCATAATCTCTTTGAAGTATCTCCTTGAGCTCTGCAGACACATTCTTGCAACCATCAACACCACTCCTTTACCATTAGAGATAGACATCAAATAGTCCATCACTCTAGTTAAATACCCAACAAACTCATCATTGCATAGCTTGCATTTAAGATGTCTCCTGCTAGACCCATCCAATTTCTCCACATATTTCCATGCTTCTACTATTGATTTTGGAGGTGCCATTGCAAGTATTTCTGCAATTTGTTTGCACACTATAATTAAAATTTAAATAAATGAAAAAAATTATAAAATAAAATACAAATAAGCCACAATTTTAAACTAACTGAATTTTGAAAGCATTAGTGGAAAACTTAATTAAATAAATGATAAGAATTATAAAACAAAATACAAATAAGCCACATTTTTAAAATTTAAACTAACTGAATTTTAAAGGCATTAGTGGAAAGCTTAATTAAATAAATGATAAAAATTATAAAATAAAATACAAATAAGCTTTTGTTTTATGATTTGGCTACTACAAACCTCACCAGAATAGTCTGCATATAATTTGAGTGCCTGAGGCTCTTTTACCTTCTTTGGTGATAAGAAAGTAAAGGATAAGCTGATGTGCATTTTTTTAAGTATTTTTTTTTGGATTATTTCGCTTCAATTTGAACTGTACATGTAGGATTTCCTTTCTGTTCCTAACTAATATTAAAAGCATTTTTAGAGAAGAGTGTTTTTTGGATATTTAATCCTTAATTTCCGTACAATGAGAATAAGTGAGTGTTGTTGAGCTTTTATAAAGGAGACTCATTGATACTTCTTCAAATAGTTTGTAGACAAACCTCACACGAGGTGTGCCATCACACTCTCAAATTCTAATTAAGGAAAATAAACAGAGCATCAAAGGCTACTGGAATTTTTTTAATAAAATTCACCCAGTCAGTTTGTCAAACAGTTTTCATGCATCCTCGAAGAAACTACAGATTTGCGAGATCTATAGACTAGATTTAGATTTTATGTTTTATACCAACATATCTTGTTTTCTAGTCACAAAAGACTTATCATCTTTCAATCATGCATCTATACCGAATATTCAAGGAATAAAATTAAAAGAAAGTCTTGCTGGTTCTAGGATGTTTAATATATTTTGTGACTTTTCAAACAGTTCATGCACAAACTAGTACTCCAACAATTATATACCAGTACCATGAACAATGTATCACAAGGAATAAATTGACGAGTTTCAACTTTCATCATGAAATACACTATGGATTACCTAAATAGTTATCTGCATTATAAGGAATTGGCATCAATTGGCACCCAATGAACAGAGGTAAATACTACAATCAATGCCATGTGAATATGGCTATGAAGAATGGAGCACTGACTCAAAGGAAGCAACAGATTTCAGAGTATATCTTCATAAGTCTAGGTTCTGCTGCTTAGATATTTTCAGTTTGAGAACAAAAAAGGTTGCTGAATGTAAACTATACCTATGCCTTGAGGTTCATTGGGAAAATGGGGGGTTTTGCACCAAGGAGGGAGATTGCTCAAATGAAGGAGCCCATTTTGAAACATGCACACAAAGAACAGTCGTATCATATATTTTAACAAGAAATTCAGAAATCTTTCACCATATTTCTTTGCTAAAATATACAAGGAGAAACAGTTATACAACTTGAACATAGTCAAGGAATAGTTCTATTGTCTATCCCCATGAGCTGAGAGAAAATACAAGAGAAAACGTTCGAAATGAACAAACACACATAAGATTTAAAATGGTGTTTACCAGGGAAAATTTTATATATAGCCACTAATGAAAGGTTTCCCAAACTAATGAGCGAGGCAATCTTGAATAATGGCCATTAAGCCAATCTCATGATCGACATTCATTTCCAAATAATTTTTATCATTAATTACAGACTACAGTTAACTTAGGAATCGGATTTCGGATTGGTTGTTAATTGGTAACCAAGATTTTGAATTGTGTTTTTTAAAGATCGAAGAGAAATGTAATTCGTAATGATTTGATAACTAACCTGTAAGGCCGTAGCTGTAGGCTGTAAGATATAGCAACACTTCGCCACAAACTTACAACACTCCTCATCGCTTGATCGTTGACTGCAGCAAACACCACAACAGGCTACAACAACACCACGACGGCAGCACTGAGCAGGACTCCTCAACGAGTCAACCGCAGGCATAGCAACAGGATGACGGCAGCCTGCAGGCACTGGGCAGTGGGAAGAAATATGATGGCAGGCTGTAGCAAGTTAGCAACACTCCTCGACCACAGGTCCGCAGCAATGAGACACCTCGACCGGCAGCAACACTCCTCAACTCCACATACCTTCACCTCAAGGCTCAGACGGCTACTCGGGAGTCGGCAGTAATGAGACCTCACACGGCAGCCGATAGCAAAGCAACACGACCATAAACAAACCTCAACAGCAATTACAGGCTAAAGCATGATCGGATAAAGCACGAATTTGCTTTGTAAAATAAATCACCCACTAACCATTAAATAATGAATGGAACATCATGGCACCATGGCAGGAAGGGAAAATCGTGGTGGGAAGAGAAAACTTTCCCGCTGTTTTTAAAACCACTAAGACCAAATCCGCGGTAATAAAAACCCTAAATTCATTAAAAATCGAACCTAAACGAATTTTTTCATTAAATTCGCCTTCAGGTTCGGGTTCGGCTTTCATATTCACCTTCAGGTTCGGCTTTCAGGTTCGCCGAACCTAAACGAATTTGAATTTTTTTTTGAGGTTCGCCGAATTTCGAACCTCAAGTTTCAAATTCACCGAACCCTGTGACATAGGTCTAATGCAGCGAGGTTTGATGCACAATTTTAGCCATTTTACATTGCCAGGGGAACTTGCATTTAGATTCTGGTTTCAATGTAGTGATTCTCAATTTTGGATGGATGTGCAGGTTCAATGGGATGAAATCAAGATCGAAGTAGAGGAAAACAGGGTTTCGAGAATCAACTACGAGCGGCTAAAGCAGGCAGAGGAGGAGGGAGAAAAATGGCACAAAGTGGAGCACTCCAACTGAAAATTTTGGAGCCAATTCAGGGTGTCGAATAATGTGAATACGGATGCCATCAGAGCCAACTTGGATAACAACGTGTTAACGGTGGCCATGCTGAAGATCAGGTAATCTAAAAGAAAATATGCCAAAGTTATTGATATCATCATGATACATCTATTGTATTGCATGCATATAAATGTCCTTCATGGTAAAATTTAATTACTCTTCCACTTGTATGAATGAGACATGTGTGATAATAATGAAAGTATCCTATCTTTTAATTGCATAAAGTAATGTTATTAGATTTTTTTTATTTAAGATTCCATAACAAATAATTTATTTTTCATTTATAAATATATCGAAGATTTTCTAAAGTGTGAAATCACTGAGACAAAACTTAAATGAAAATATTTCAAGATTTATTTGACAATATTTTTAAAATTCAACATCTTCACCATTATTTCTCCACAATCCTTTTACACCTACACATAAATATGTGAGTTCATTTAATTTAATTAAATAGAGATGTAACTGAAGATGAAAATAAACCCCCGCTAACTAAGCATACTACATCCATCCACTGCAAATAATTGAGATGTATATCAACCTTTGTTATAGAGTTTATTATTTTATTTTTTTTGTAATTTTGGTAGTACCTTTCAATTTTTAATCTTTTTCCTTTCTTTCTTTTTTTCGTTAGGTTATAGAGTTTATTATTAAAATGAAAAAGTAGCCTTGAATTAATTTCATGCAAATAATCTCAGATGTATATCAACCTTTGTTATAGAGCTTATTATTTTTATTTTGGTAGTACCTTTCAATTTTTTCTCATTTTTCCTTTTTTTTTTTTGATAAGTTATAGAGTTTATTATTAAAATGAAAAAGTAGTCTTAAATTAATTTCATGATAGAATTAAACATATTTTTGTTATTGATTTTTGGAAAGATTTAAAAATAAGATAAATATGAACCAAATGAAAAAATTAACCATCTATTCAAATAAACAGTGGAGATAAATATAACTTCGAACTAGTATTTAAACACTCTATTGGAAAACAAACTTTTTTTTTTTCTAAATAAGACTAATTCTATTAATTATGAAAATACTGATACAAAACTGCCAAGACTGCTGCTGTGAAAGCCAGCCAGCCTGGGTTGATTAGCCAAACTCTCCTTGAGAAGTCTGGGTCGCCCATGGTGGGAAACCAACCCATTAAACATGAGTAATTGGACCGCCCATAGTAGGGAAACCGGCCAGAAGCTTATACAAGACATGTAGATAACTGCAAAAAAAAAAAAAAAACTAGAAACATCATTTTGCCCAACAAGTGGGTAACTAGAACAATAGAACACAAAAAAACCAGCAGTAATTGAGCCCGGGGGATCAACCCTCTTGCTCAGAAGACATCGGTTCTTCTTCAACTCTGCATGCATATTCATTTCTAGCGTTGTTGTCCTCCTTTCCTGCCTGACTGTCGGACTTCTTGTTCTGGTGCTCAGCTTCAATGCAAACCCCTATGTGAAGAGAGGGATTGGGGCGAGGGTCAAGAGGAGGGGAGGGGAGAGCAGAAAGGGGAATCTCTTCACGCAGGGACACAGTGATGAAGGCGGTGATGATGAAGTCAAAAGAGGTGCAATGGAAGCGAAGTTCCGCATTCTGGGTGGTCTACCTGATGGTGGACCCCCCGTAACCTGCTGCCTGGAGGATTGGGATGACAGGGAGGGGCGGAGACATCAGAAGAGAGGGGCTGACGGGGAAGAGCATGAATGTCAGGAGGGAAGGAATGACAGGGGGGCACAGGGTGAGCATCAGGCTGGCCAGAAACGTCACCTGTAACACGCGCACGCCCACGTCCTCTGCCAGCAAGATTTCCTCTGCCTCTGCCCCTACGTCTACCACCTCGTGAGGGTGGCGGGGGGGTGAGGTCGTCGCCTTCAGAGGAGGAGCTGAGCTCAGAAAGGGGCGAAGGAGGAATATCAGTGATATGGCCTCGACTAACACCACGTCGTGCTCGCATTCTTTGTCGGAGGCGGGGCATGGCTAGTAGCAGATGGCGCAGACGAGGCCGGCCTAAGTAGGGGCCAGGAGAAGGGGAGAAGGCGAGGAGACCACCAGGGTGACTTAGACCATACAAAAAAGCAGAAGAACTGGAGGTTCGATTAACAGAGGGACAGAAAACCTGAGAATTCGAACTGAAACTGAATGGAGGCGAAGTACCTGTGAAGATAGAGTCCGGAACGTCAGAAGAGGCGGAAACTCTACAGAAAGGGCTGTTGGAGAAGTGGACGCCCGGTAACGTCTCCAGGCAAGCCAATACACTGCAGCGCCGCCCAGTTTGCGTTTTGCAGCTGGAAGTGGCCGAACCAGGAGGACAAGCACTGCTTAGAGGGATTAGAATTTCCTCATGACTTCCGGCACACTGCTCATCTTCCATGGTGAAAACAAATAACAAAACCAGCGCCATATACCACAGAGCGGGGGTGCAGTAAATACAATAGCGATCAACCCAAGGCGTATTAATAACTCCAACACTGTGAACGCGCGAGGCCATGTGGGCAGGGCATGCAAGCAGCATTGGGAGCTGCGTAGATGCCAGTGGCCCATTAATTCTCAATGGCAGCCGCATCCGGCGATTGGAAAACAAACTTGGAATAACATAGCATTTCGAATAAAACATATAAGAATTGTGAAAAACAAATACGTTCCCTCCATAGTTGATATCCTTTTACTCTAAGAAACCACCAAGCATAACTGAAATAACTAAAATGTCATTGGAATGAAGCAAGGGAAGCATAGAAAACAACAAATAGAAAAAACTAGTTGGTATATCACAACACAAGTATCTCTAAAATCAGGATCTATTACTTCCTGGATTCCAAATAATTTTTTATTTGAATAAGTTGAATAAAATCTCAGTTTAATGCCCACAAGAACAAGCTTACATATTTATCATAGGAAATTATGAAATATCCACACAATGCATAATATTAATATTTTTATTCTCTAGCTACATAAATTATATATTTACCATAAAATTGTCAAAAATAAATTTCAGTAAATTAAATTTAGAAACAAGCCGAATAAAAGAACTAGTCCTTTCACTTAAATGTGAATACATAGACATACAAGGTTATTTTTACTGAGCGTGCATCAATCCCATTTTTATATAAATTTAAATAAATTAATTTTAGCCACTCACCATAATGTAATTTTTATATAAATTTCAATAAATTAAATTTAGCCACTCACCATAATGTAAGCAGGATAAAAGAACTAGTTCTTTCACCAAAGTGAAATGTGAACACGTAGGAATACATGTTTATTTTGAGTAAGCATGCATCAATTAAATTTTTATGTTTTTTTTAGTTTTGGGAGGTGCTACATGTTGTTTGTATGAGAAAAAAATGAATGTCATCCATATTTTTTTTCCTTATATTTTCCATTTTTAATGATAGTTTCCCCAAAGATTGCCCCAAAAATTAGAGTTTTTTCTATTTATATCAAGCTTAACTTAAGGCATTGATGGTATGTAAGAACAATTTGAAAAAGGTTGATCATCATTGTCTCCATGATTTGTAGTGTCTCTATGATGCTTTGTCATTTTAAATACTTAGGATAGTTTCGGCAAAAGACAATAGACCTTGGCGAAGGCAATATAAAAACTAGTTTTAGACTCGAGAAGATGATTCAAGAAAAGCTAGTTAAGACTGGGGAAGATGATCCAAGATTTTATGTGCAGTTACCAAGCGTGAAAAAGTGGAGAATCCATTGATGGGAAAATAGGAAAAAAAAGTGCTTAGGATTCCATAATAACTATACATTTTTTTAATAAATACACCACAAATTCTTTCATAGTTTGAAAATACAAGCAAAGTGTGGAATATACAATGAATACCTGCAATGAGGATTCTTCAAAACTGTTTTGGAATATACAATGAATACCTAGAATGAGGATTCTTCAAAAAAAAATTACCTCTGCAAATGTTGACATTTTCACTAGCACTCCTCCACAATCATTTTGTATTTATAGATACACAAAACTATTAAACCGATGAAATGAAATAAAAGTGATGCAGGAGCATCAAGGCCATTTTTCATTTGTAAATATGTAATAAAGGGGGGTGTGACATTTTTATTATTTTATTAATTAATTTGTTATTTTTAATAAAATAGGAGATAAATTATATAAGTGAGGATTTTGTAAATATTCTTTTATTAATTAAAAGGATATGAGATAAATAGATTAGGAGAAAAATTAGAGAGTAGGAATTCTATGTATGGGACTTTGTTGAGTCCACACCTAAAATATAGATTTAGTTGAGGATTAGGTGGAGAGATTTTTGTTGTGAATTAAATGCATTATTTATGTATAAATATGAGTGGTTTTTGTGAGGAAAATACACTTGAATAGTTGAGAGTAGGTAGAATAGAATAGAGAGGAGAAGGTGAGGCTTGGACAACCCAAGCTTGAAAGCCTCCAGGCAATTGGAAGGCCATGAATGTTGAATATCTGGCAAAAAAATAAAGTTTGTAAGTACTTTTCATTGTTAATATGAAGACTGTGTTTTTAGAACTGCATTGATTGATTCAGAAATTGTGTATTTAATTTCTGTAACTGGGCTTGAATAGTAAATCTATGTGAACGAATAAGAGATCAAGTGGCGTTGAAAGAATGTTTAAATTTTTAGAAGCATATGGAGAGAAAAATGAATTCAGTTAAAATCGATTCATGAATTAAAACTGTATTTGAAGGAAACGCAGGGTAAAGGGATTGACCAGTCTTGTGGAGGGCTGGATCGAGTATCAAGTAAATGGATATTTTATATCGGCTTGGAAGAAGTCGATTTCATTATTGCGTAGTGTTTTAAATGAATCTAAATGACTGTATGTGTGAAAAGGGCGCATAGTTGTTAAGCGATGTCTCCTTTGAATGGATTAAACAATTTTTATGAATTCATGAATTCAATGTCAATCTGGAAAGGAAGGACATCGATCCTCTGTTGGCAGATCGACTCTGACAAGTTGAATTCGTTGGAAGGCGCAAGTTACGTAGGACAGAGTTCAAAAATCGATGCTGGAATGATTAATGATCCTCTGCAAAGAAATTTGATATAAAACGTAGTGAACGCTGAAGGAAATTGTAAAGGAAAATTATTGCAGAGATACGTAACTTGGTAAAGGCGCAGAAATAGAAACGATGATGCATTAATAGTATCAAAGTGATGCGTAAGCTCTATCTTCTTTATGCCTGAAGAGAACCATTATAATCAACCTATCTGTAGAAGTCAAGCAGCAGAAAACCTTGCAGAAATTGCACTTGTATAAATTGCAGAATTTTGGCAAGGTCATCGAGATCAATTGGCTGGATGGAGAATGAAGCAATCCTGTCGTGTAAACAATGGAAAAGTGGAAGGCGCAGTCAATAGCTTGGGTAAATCACATTACAAATGATCGATTGCAATGTTACTGGTGTAGGAGGACAAACGATATCAAGTTTGGAGAAGGCAAGGTAAGCGTATTTGTATTACCGTAGAAGGTTTACTATAGCGCTAAGTGAAATGGGTTTGAACCATATGTTGAAGACTTTTGGAATAAATGATGGTAAGAATTGATGCGTTGACTAAGAACCATGGAATTGTTTCATCACATTGGTTTTTGTAGAAATGATAGGTGTTAATGTCGATGTGGGAAAATGTGACACATCAATTTTGAGATTTAAATTTCTCCAATTGTTGGACTGAGTGCTTTAAGGGAGGACGAAGTCCAAGTTCTTAGTTATTGGAGCATTCGAATATTCATTGGATTGGAAATGAGTTTTAATATATGAATCTGCCATAAATAGATGGAAACTTCGATATAAAGTGTTTGATTGGTATTGGTTTCATAACCATAAGATCACATTATTGGAACATTCTCATGCCATGAGAAGTGTTGGGATTTTTTTTATCATTAAAGCTTGGAGTTTAAATCTAGTGATGATTTGTTAAAGTATTTTATAAGACTTTTGTAAGAGTTCTAAAGCTATTTTCAGTTGAGTCCAATCACATGAAGAGTATATTGTTTGGTTTATTGGATAGAAGCTTCCGCAAGTGAAAAGTTCATGAAATTGCCTAGATTGGAGTCTTAATTGGGCAGTGATTGCAATGCATTCTTATATGCATAGTCTTTGGGGAGATTCTGGGGTTTGCAAGCCCTGCCTGCATCATTTTTGGTATCAGAGCTGGAATAGCTCTGTTTGAAAGATGAAGTTTTTATTAATTAATTGCATGTGTTAAGATCAGATTTTGAAACTGATGAGTATTGCAGCATAGGGATGCAAGTGCAGTTGAGGAGGGAAGCAAGATCAACAGGATCTTGAAAGGTGAGATTATGTAGTTGGTATTTAACTCTGGTTTGAAGACTGTTTGCAGAATTTGGTTGCAGGCATAGTGAAGAAATATCAGCAGGAAAGGAGCGGATCACAGCTGGAGTGCAGTGATGAAAGAGTTTGACATGGATTCTAAGAGAGCAGTGATGGAATCCATCAGAGGATTCTAGGTAAGTGTGGCAAAACCTGAAGATTCAACAGAGGTTGAATGAAAAGGACAAGTATTTTCTTGAAAGTTGCGGATGAGAGAAGCCAGAAGGAGCAGTGGAGAAATGCTCAAAGGGTTCCAGCAGAGTACCAGTGATTACCAAGAGACCAGATCCGAAGAAAGGGATTGGTGAGGTAAGTGGCAGTAGAAGAGTTTTTTGTTGCAGAGGCTTGGTGCAACTCATGGGTGAGGAACTCATGGCAAAGGAGATGACTACTAAAATTCATAAAGGAGAAAGCAGAGGTTCAGAGGGAAGCCACAGTAGAATGAGGGAGAAAGATGCCAAGGCAAATGGCATATTGAAGCAGTGGACCGATGAAGAGTACGAGAAAGAGAAAGCTGAGATTGTGATTCATCTTGAGTTATTGATGGAGTTGTTGCAGGAGAATATGAAAGGCCAGAGACATGGTTGGTTGATGAGGAAGAGAGTGAAGTGGTAGAGGCTACAACAGAAAAGAGATCGACAGATAAACATGCAGTTAACGGAAGAGCTGAAGGAGCTCGAGCAGATGATGGATGTACAGTTGAGACGCGAAGAACTCAGAGCAGCTGAGTTGGAAGAGGAGGTTTCCATTGATGAAACAGAAGAAGAGATCTTCGATGATTTCTTAAGTTACTAGGTAGATCTAGATCAGCTGGATAATGTGAACTCTTGTATTTTTGTAGCTGACAATTGTGATGTGATTACAGGTGTTGAGGAGGATGCGTAATCTTGCGAAACTGTCACAAGCATGGAAAAGAATCTTTCAGGAGATAAGTACTTTGAAGAAGAAAGAAGTGATGCTTTTGTTGTTACAGTACAAGAGGAAGTTCATGTGAATGAAAAAGAGGATCAACTGAAAGAGCTGGTATATGAACCGACAGTTGAGACTGTTGAAACTTGTAGTTTTCAAACTGAAAAATTATGCATGAATGCAGGGACTATAAGTGATGATGAAATGCTTCAGGGATGCCACAGAGAAATTGCATTGTTGGAATATTTGTTGAAGAATTCGGAGTATGACAGGGAGATTGCAGTAGAAGAAAGAGTTCAGTACAATGAACAAGATCAGAAAGATATCATGGAAGCAAATGATGTGAGAGAAAGACCGGTTGACAGTCTTGAGAATTCTTCAGAGGATTCTTTGGAAAGTTTGGATCAGCATACTGATGTGCTGATTGAAATGGATAATTCAGGACAGCATACTGAAGTGATGGCAAAGGGAAGTAAGGCATTGATGCCTTATGATTTTTGTTTTAACAAGTGTTTTGTGAATGTAGGTATGATTGCAGGTGTTGAAGAACATTTGACTCAGTTGAGTAGTCAAATGAAGAAGAAAGACGAGAATTCTATGGAAATTTCTAATCCATGGAATGAGGACATTATGTTGCTGGAGATGATGCTGAATAGTCAAGATTCAGTGCAGAAAGAATCTCAATTGCAGAATTGGGAAATGCAGATGTAGAGAGATGAAGACAACAGAAAAGAGTACACAATGTACCAGTCCAGTAAGTTGCTGATAGGAGGAGGCAGAGGAGAATTTTTCCGTTGTAGAAGACAAGAGGGCATGGATGATTGGGTGGCAATACGGACGGAGCAAGCAATAAGTTAGCAAGTGACAGTAAAAATTGAACGAGTAAGAACTGAGCAAGACGTATTAGCTCAGCAGACAGCAAGAAATCAGCAGCTGGGAGATTTATTAGACAGATAAATTAAACTGATGAGGTAGATGATGATGAAAGTATCCCGAAAGAGGCCAGCAACAGTAAAACAAAAAAGAAGCAGAAAGAGAAAGACAACAAAAGATTGTGAGAGCACAGCAAGTGGAGCAAGATAGCATAAAGTGTGGAGACCTGGAGAAGAACAGCAGATAGAATCAATGACAAGTGGAAAGTTACAGCATAAGATATGGGATCCAGGCATACACAGATCCGAACACATGATTAGGCGATCATGTTTAATTTCAACCTTGGGAGTCTGATGCAGGAGCATCAAGGCCATTTTTCATTTGTAAATATGTAATAAAGGGGGGTGTGACATTTTTATTATTTTATTAATTAATTTGTTATTTTTAATAAAATAGGAGATAAATTATATAAGTGAGGATTTTGTAAATATTCTTTTATTAATTAAAAGGATATGAGAGAAATAGATTAGGAGCAAAATTAGAGAGTAGGTATTCTATGTATGGGACTTTGTTGAGTCCACACCTAAAATATAGATTTATTTGAGGATTAGGTGGAGGGGTTTTTGGAGTGAATTAAATGCATTATTTATGTATAAATATGAGTGGTTTTTGTGAGGAAAATACACTTGAATAGTTGAGAGCAGGTAGAATAGAATAGAGAGGAGAAGGTGAGGCTTGGATAGCCCAAGCTTGAAAGCCTCCGGGCAATTGGAAGGCCATGAATGTTGAGTATCTGGCAAAAAAATAAATTTTGTAAGTACTTTTCATTGTTAATATGAAGACTGTGTTTTTAGAACTGCATTGATTGATTCAGAAATTGTGTATTTAATTTCTGTAATTGGGCTTGAATAGTAAATCTATGTGAACGAATAAGAGATCAAGTGGCGTTGAAAGAATGTTTAAATTTTTAGAAGCATATGGAGAGAAAAATGAATTCAGTTAAAATCGATTCATGAATTAAAACTGTATTTGAAGGAAACGCTGGGTAAAGGGATCGACCAGTCTTGTGGAGGGTTGGATCGAGTATCAAGTAAACGAATATTTTATATCATCTTGGAAGAAGTCGATTTCATTATTGCATAGTGTTTTAAATGAATCTGAATGACTGTATGTGTGAAAAGGGCGCAGAGTTGTTCAGCTCTGTCTCCTTTGAATGGATTAAACAGTTTTTATGAATTCATGAATTCAATGTCAATCTGGAAAGGAAGGACATCAATCCTCTGTTGGCAGATCGACTCTGACAAGTCAACTTCGTTGGAAGGCACAAGTTACGTAGGACAGAGTTCACAAATCGATGCTGGAATGATTAATGATCCTCTGCAAAGAAATTTGATATAAAACGTAGTGAACGCTAAAGAAAATTGCAAAGGAAAATTACTGCAGAGATACGTAACTTGGTAAAGGCACAGAAATAGAAACGATGATGCATTAATAGTATCAAAGTGATGTGTAAGCTCTATCTGCTTTACGCTTGAAGAGAACCATTATAATCAACCTATCTGTAGAAGCCAAGTAGCAGAAAACCTTGTGGAAAATTATGTTGAAGAAATTGCACTTGTATAAATTGTGGAATTCTAGCAAGGTCGTTGAGATTAATTGGCTGGATGGAGAATCAAGCAATCCTGTCGTGTAAACAATGGAAAAGTGGAAGGCGCAGTCAATAGCTTGGGTAAATCACATTACAAATGATTGATTTTGATGTTACTGGTGTAGGAGGACAAATGATATCAAGTTTGGAGAAGGCAAGGTAAGCGTATTTGTATTACCGTAGCAGGTTTACTATAGCGCTAAGTGAAATGGGTTTGAACCATATGTTGAAGAATTTTGGAATAAATGACAGTAAGAATTGATGCGTTGAGTAAGAACCATGGAATTGTTTCATCACATTGGTTTTTGTAGAAATGATAGGTGTTAATGTCAATGTGGGAAAACATGACACATCAATTTTGAGATTTAAATTTCTCCAATTGTTGGAATGAGCACTTTAAGGGAGGACGAAGTCCAAGTTCTTAGTTATTGTAGCATTCAAATATTCATTGGATTGGAAATGAGTTTTAATATATGAATCTGCCATAAATAGATGGAAAATTCGATATAAAGTGTTTGATTGGTATTGGTTTCATAACCATAAGATCACATTATTGGAACATTCTCATGCCATGGGAAGTGTTGGGATTTGTTTTTATCATTAAACCTTGGAGTTTAAATCTAGTGATGATTTGTTAAAGTCTTTTATAAGACTTTTGCAAGAGTTCTAAAGCTATTTGCAGTTGAGTCCAATCACATGAAGAGTAGATTGTTGGGTTTATTGGATAGAAGCTTCCGAAAGTGAAAAGTTCATGAAATTGCCTAGATTGGAGTCTTAATTGGGCAGTGAGTGCAATGCATTCTTATATGCATAGTCTTGGGGGAGATTATGGGGTTTGCAGGCCCTGCCTGCATCAAAAAGTTTGTAACTGGATATTTAAATAAATTCAAAAAAACTATGAATACCTCTTTACGTGTTGTATATCATGTATAATGTGCTTCAATCATGGCTATAAGGTTTAACCAAACCTAATTTTCATCTGAAAAGAAACCAAATCAAAATTGTTTTAAAAGATGGTATAAAATCCAAGCCAAAAAGAAAACTTGATACCAAGAAGCACATTAAAAGAAAGAATACATAAATAACCATTGAAGTAGTGAAAATAGTAGTAGAGGAAATATCGGTAGCATGAAAAAAAGTAAACACACAAAAGAATAAAAAATAAAAATTTAGGGAGTGTAGTGTAGTTCCATTCAAGTCAACAATACATTACCCTCTCTACTTGACACACTTCTTTTTTCTCCTTATTTTGAATAGAGATAATCTTGATATATATTATATATAACTATATCATAGAGATAAATTTTACAGAAACAAAATTTGAAAGCTTTTGGGAATCCATTTCATGTTTTGAATAACCTGAGTGATTGAAATCTCCATGCTCCAGCTCATGATGTTTCTTCTTCGACATGTCTTGAAGGTTACCTATTGTTGCCTGCTCTAACTTAGAGGCTAAAGATGGTTCATCTTTTTTATTCTTTCCAAATAGGAGGGCCTTCTTTACTAAATTCTTAATCAGTTGGAGATGGGTTGCTTCAACCAATCGAACTCTCAACTGGATAAATGGTTTAAGCTCGAAACTGGGGCTCCGCTTAAAGAAGATTTCCTTCTACATTGGGGAACCTGGAGTCCAATCCAGCGAGCATTAACCTTGATTTGAGTAGTCTCCAACAGTCTGACCCTTGAAAACCCAATGCCCACCTTTAATTTAAGCGCCGATGGGCACTCAGTTTGGGGGAAGAAGTAAATTTTTATTTAGTTGTTTACCGCCAAACGTAAATGTTGAAATCAGAGTAATGATTTAGTCAGGGGTTAGATACTACGTACCAGGAAAGTTTCAATCAGAGCCCAAGGATAAGAAAAGTCCAAAAATTTTCGAAAAGGTCCCGCAGCCCTTCGAAGGGCATTTTAAAATATTATTTACACTTTTTTTTAAACTGGTAGAGATCACAATTTGAATTTTTTTTTACAAGCAATTTTCAATTAGCACTTCTTTTGCGTGCGAGAGGCCCTTGGATGGGCTATGATGTGTTCAATTTTGAACACTTCTCTTGTGCGTTATAATGATATGGAAATTGAATCAACACAAGAATGTTGGTGTTGATGTGATTGATATATGAATTTACCTTATTTTGTATTTACTTAACCCAAAGTAAAGATTACATTTTGTATAATACTACATTTATCTCTTTCCTGCTTGTTACTTTATGAAAACCAGTATCACTCATCAAATGCATCACTCATCATTGAAAGCCAGAAAGAAATCATGCATCATATGCCCTTCTTTAATTTCAAATTTTGCATTATCGTGGTTGTAAACATCGATGATAAAAATTATTTATTATTGTGGTCAAAGAAATTGTGAAGATGACTTTTAAGGCTGAAAAAACACCATCGAAACTCCCAGTGAAGAATATCCCAAGTTAAAAAACATCAAAGAAACTTTTTATGATGTTGAAACTCTTGATAATATGCATAGATTTGACATAGGTCTTATAAAATCCAGTTATTCTAGTTATTTCACTATATGTTGCAATTTCATTTTGTTAAAATAGCTAACTAACTCCTGCATGAAGAGTTAGACAGTGAGTTAAGTAAGTGTTGAGTAAGTCGAGTTGTGTGATAGATGAATTTGGTAAGTGAGTTAGAGAGTCATTTAAGTGAGATTTGAATAAGTCGAGTTATGTGATAGATGAGTTTGGTAAGTGTGTATATGTCAAGTGATTCAGGATAAATACCCTTCACCGGGTACATTGTATTAAGTGAGATTGAAGTTTGTGTGATTAATACAAGAGCCACAACTCCTGTGTGTTTCATGTGTGAAGTATTTGTGTTACTTTTTGTTTAATATCCCCTGCCTTACCAACAAATTGGTATCAAATCAAGGTTACAAAGAACCATGGAAAGACAAATCACCAATAAAAACAAATTCTTTCACTTATTTCAGCTATAACGCATGTGGAAATTATACTCAGTGCATTATAATGTTTGTGAGATCAGCAGAGAGCCGCATTACAGTTAGTAAACTTACCAGCTTCGCGTAGCACATGGGTTCCTTTTGTTTCTGCAGCGTTAGTACACTAACACAGTGCTATTATAGGTGACGAGCGTTAAACGCTACTACAACACACTTAAAATGTATTAGTGTTTTTAAACAGGTTATTCTTGGCACACGTTACTGAACAAAAGCACATACGGTTCATAGGTTTTTGTTTTAAAAAATCATTGTTTAAAATATACGATTGGTTCATGATTTGAAAAGATTTGATTTTATTCAAAAGTAATGTTTTTTAATATTATTAGGCCTAAAAGGTTAAAAGGTTTTGTGTTGAGAATTTTTAATGATTTTTGAAAAGTGAGATTATAGTAAGTTTTTTTTTTAGAAAAGGGCTTATTATATAAGATTTTTTTTATACAATCTTTTTTTATAAAAGAAATTTTTTATATAAAAAATAAAACCTAAGGTTTTTTATTACATATTTAATTTTGAGCTTTGCAAAGCATTTACAAAAGAAGAAACTTAGGGTTTCATAAGAGAAGTGATTTTTTCTGAAAAAAAGCCACAACTTCATTATTTCACAGGGAAAGATTATGATGTGTGGGACATTAAGATTGAGACCATGTTAAAAGTGCATGATTTTTGGGATTATGTCAAGTTTGGGTTTGCAGAACCTCATAATGATGCAGAAGAACAAGCCCTCAGCAATGCAGAGAGGGAACAATGGAAAAAAAGACGAATGCACAAACATTGCTTCTTATCCAACAGGGAGTGGACCGAGCAGTGTTCCAGAAGTTTATGATTATGTCTTCAGCAAAGGAAGCATGGGAAGCTTTGGCGACGACCTATCAAGGTATGGCCAAAGTCAATATTGTTAAATTTCATAATATTAGGAGATATTTTGAAAGTCTGCAGATGAAGGAGATAGAGGACATCATTTTTTCATGAATCGAGTCATGTTTGTGATAAATTAGTTAAAAATTTATGGTGAAGAAATTAAAGATCAAACAATGATTGAGAAGTTCCTTAGATCTTTTCCTACCAAGTTTGATGTTGTAGTAGCAGCCATAGAAGAATCTAAGGATTTGGAAAAACTGACAGTTGATGAGTTGATGGGATTACTTCTATCGCATGAGGCAAAGATAGATAGAAATAAGCATTCCACTTTAGAAACTACTTTCAAAATTCAAGTTTCTATTTCAAGAGGTCGAGGTAGAGATCGATCGAGAGGCAGAAGATATGGTGGTCAGAGAGATGGTCGAGAAGAGCATGAACATGAAAGTGGAAGCAACAACAATAGAAGATTAAAAAATAATCAAAGATCTAACAAATAAAAGATGAGATGTTATTATTGCAATAAATTTGGTCACTATGCCCGTGGTTGTAGGAAGAAGATAGTTGATCAAGGAAACCAGAGAGCTAATGTTAGTATAGATAATACTAACTCCATGTTCCTAGGATGCACCAAAATGCATGAACCATCTCATAAGGTGTGGCTATTAGACAGTTGTTGCAGTAACCACATGACAGGAAATAAGAATTTGGTTGCAAATTTGGATCAAAATATAAAGACAGAGGTAAAGTTGGGGACTGGCAAGAATGTGGATGTAGATGGAAAAGTAGTGGTTAACATTCTGACCAAGAAGGGGGATCAAAAGACAATATTAGAGGTATATTATGTTCCTGGTCTCAAACATAATTTGATAAGTGTTTGTCAATTGACGCAGAAATAATAAATAGTTTTCTTTCAGGGGCAAGAGTGTGCTATTTATGATAAAACACCAAGAAAGTAGCTTATAGAAAAGGTACATATGACAAGGAACAAACTCTTTCCTATAATTATGAATTACAATGATCAGGTTAGTTCATTTAATGTTGCATGTTCTAATGGTTACTTGTTATGGCACTTTCGGTTTGGACACTTACACTTTTCTTGTTTAATATTTTTGTAATAGAAACAGTTAGTCAAAGGATTACCCTCCATCAAAGAACCTACTAGCACTTGTGATTTTTGCATCATGGGAAACCAACACCGTGAAATTTTTTTGAAGGGAGTTTCATACATATCAAAGAAACCTCTTGAGTTGGTGCATACAGACTTGTGTGGACCTATGAGGACACAGTCGATTGGTGGACGTTGTTACTTTCTTAATTTTATTGATGACTATAATAGGAAGACTTGGGTTTACTTCTTGATGCAGAAGTCTGAAACTTTTGCAAAGTTCAAATAATTCAAAGCCTTAGCAGAGAGACAGAGTGATCGACACATCAAGGTTCCGAGATCATATCATGGTGGAGAATATAATTTGAAAGCATTCCATGAGTACTGTGAACAACATGGAATCAGAGGACAGTTTACAATTAGATACACATCACAGTAGAATTTTGTAGCAGAGAGAAAGAATAGAGTAATTATGAACATGACAAGGAGCATGTTGAAAGAAAGAAACTTATATAATGAGTATTGGGTAGAAGAAGTTGCATGTGATGTTTATGTGATAAATAAATCTCCTACAAAGAGTGTCATGAACAAAGTTCCAAAAGAAGCATGGTGAGGTATGTCATGCAAAGTATCTCATTTCATATTTTTTGGATGTGCAACCTATGCACATGTGCCTAAGCAGATAAGCAGAAAATTAGATGATCAAAGTGAAAAAATGCATATTTATTTGTTATAGTGAGCAGTCAAAAGCTTTAAAATTGTATAACCTTGTCACCAAGAAAACCATAATCAACAGAGATGTTGTGTTCAAAGAACAAGAGTCATCGAATGGGATTGTAGAAAAAAATTTTCATGCATAAGCACCATTCATGGAAGAGGATGATGTAGCGGAAAAGGAGCAGCAAGAATCAAAACATAAGACACCAAACAAATTCATACCAGCAAGGACTCCAAGATTTTCAGAGCAACATGGATCTTCAAGCAGATCAACAGATCATAATTCTCCAAGCAACCAATCAGGTGATGAATCAAGAAATGGTAAGAGAAAGACGACAAGTTTGAAAGATATTTATGATGATTTGGATGTTAGTTCAGATTTTTCGTTGTTGTTATTACAATATTCTTCGTTTGAAGAAGAAATCAGAGATGAAAACTGGGATAAATGTGACATTGACATATTTAAAGCAATACTTGTAGAAAAATAATTCTCGCAGCAGTCAAGAATAAAATTTGGAGAAATGTTTGCTCCAGTAGCTATATTGGATACTGTATGAGAATTTCTAGCCACAGCAGCTCATAAAAAATGGAAAGTATATCAAATTGATGTGAAATCAGGATTTGGAGGCCATGAAACCAAACAAAAAGAACAAGAGACTAGAAAGTAAAGACATAATAGAAATATACATCTAGGATTTTAGGAAGTGGGATATGAGTCTATAATTGTGACAATGATTGGAACCTAGATGTTGAGCAGTGAGGGAGGGGATGTAGAGGCGTGCAGATTCAATGCAATCATTTAATTGGGCCTTTCATATTCTAGTTACGAACTAGTAGTGGGGGAGGGGATGCATAGGTGTGTAGATTCACTCCAATCGTTGAATTGGGCCTTTCATATGCTAGTGTAAATTCTCCACGGAGAGGAGGGAATCTTCTTTGTGGTCGTGTCAATGGAATTTAACTGTTTCCAAAAGAAATTTCATATGCCAATACAGGTGCACTATATGCCCCTCGTGTGTGCGTGGTGTGAGGCACGAAATGAGTACCTCAATTTCCAAGAGAAGAAGGTTCCCCTAGCTAGGTTTTAGCTCTCTTAGATATGTGAGATCCAAAAAATTGAGTAGCATCACCCTTAGCAATAAAAGGATAAAAGTAATATAGAGCTTATTAGGGAGAAATGTTGTAGTTTTTATAAATGAGTGTAAACATTTATATATTGGCTGAATCAGTATAAAATATTTATAGTAATATAATAATAAAATTCAATTTGTTATATTGTAATTTTATTTTATTAATAGAATTACAAAAAAAATTAGATAAAAGAAAATCATAATATATATATCACATTAAAATATAAAACATACAAATATTAGCTATAAATTAAAATATGTTTTACCACATAAATTCAAATTCAGATAATTATTATGTAACCATATTTAAATTTAATTCATAAGCACATAAGAACTTGATACTTACAATATAGTAACAATATTCTTAACCATGGATATTCACCCCTACTTTACCATGGATAATATTAACTTGTAAATAAGTTTTGTTACAATACCATGGGCCACTAATACCACATGGCCAAAAACCATGTTATTGTAACAAACCCTATTTAGAGATTAAGAATCTTCATCCTAAAGTGGAAATAAATCACCATGATTAAGAATATTGTTTCATGTTTTCTTAAATGCATGTGTTTAACTTATATATTAATTCATTTATAATTATTAATTGGATTATCGTGAAATAACTGTTTTGATGCTTATTATGTAATTCCTATTGGCTTTTATGAGTCATTTAATTTATATAATTGCACCAATTATATAAGATGAAATAATATATTAAACATATATACATTAGAAAAAACATAAAACAAGACTCATATCTACTATATTTACCCCACTTTATCATGGAGATTCTTAAATTGTAAAGAGGCTTTGTTAGAATACCATGGGCTGATCAATACCACATGCTCAAAAAAGGATAACTCACTTCACTCTCTCCCTATCCCTCTCCTCTCCTTTTGGCCTTCCCTCTTCTCCTCTTCCCATCTCTCCCTTGTCACTCCATCTCTCTCTATATATCTCTCTTCCCTCCCTCTCTCTCCTTATCTATCTCCCTCCCTCTTTCCTCTCCCTTCCCTCCCTCTCTCTCCCCCTCCAACTCTATATCTATCTCCCTCCCCCCCTCCTCTACCGTCCCTCCTCTCTCTCTCTTTATTCTTCTCTATCTCCCTCTCTTACACCTCCATATCTCTCTCTCTCTCATCCCCATCACTCACTCTCTCAACCCTCCATATATCTCACTGTCTCCAACACTTTCTCATTCTATCTCCATCACTCTCTCCTTGATCCAAATCACTCACTCTCTCTCACTCTCTCCCTTCCATCCATATGATGGAGAATTTTCACTCTATGTAATCAATGCTATATGTTATGTCTAAAATATTTTAAGTTTTATTTTTTTTATTGTGAAATGAGTTATGGTTTTTCAACATCTGGTATTGATAAGTTATGGCATTAGCACATGGTATTGTAACAAAACCTATTTACAAGTTAATAATATCCATGGTAAAATGGGGGTAGAGGTCATGGTTAAGAAACTTGATATAGTGTATGTTTATTGTAAGTATTATGTTTTTAAGTTATTATTAACTAAATTTAGATATGGTTATGGAATCATTATAATTCCCTACCAAGATCAATTTTTTTGTTGATCACTATTAGTTTAGCATTGACCAATGTTAATTAAAATTTCTAACTTTAAAAAATAAATATTTATTTTTAAATATTACTAAAAATAATTTTCAACACTTTATTGGACCCTAACTTGAAGGTCTTATTGCATGGGCCTTGAGTGGGCCTAATATTTAATAGCATGTGTTTCCTCCTAAGAGATCACAAGTTAAAAACAAGAGGGAGATAGAGTATGTATGCCTTCGTAGACTTAGTAGTCAAATCATTGTGCAGAGGTGGGTCCCTTGGTTCCTTTTCCCACAAAAAAGGGGGTCTCATACACCAATTTGGGGTGGTCTCAGGGTTTCATACACCAGTTTGGGGTGGGTCCCTTTTCCCACAAAGAAGTGGGTCTAATACTGATTCAGGTCTGTAGGCTACCAAATTTACCCATGATCTTTTACTTATGTGAAGTTGTTAGAATTGAATTTAAAAATAGCATAAAGGAACACATGTACATGTTGTAAATAAGGGGAACAATACAATCATTAGCAACATAAAAAATGGGACGTTGATAACAAAGTTCACCCAGTGTGGGTTACGTCTCCAGGCCCCGTGCCAAAATGGGGTAGGCCACTTCATATATTGCTGGAAGATGTGAAGATGTACATGGATTATGTTCATACAAGGACATGCCGTGAACATGAGTTTCTTGTCTCTCCATAAGATGTTCCGCTACAGGAAATCTCACTCACAATGAACCTCCTATCAACATGACATATTCTCACATGAAGCAAAAAAACAAGATCTCGCAACATACATCAAGCAAGGATCATAATACACCTCACATCAAAAAGAGGCACATGATCAAATTTAATATACATCAACCCCTGAAGCTATTTGAAGAATCGGATGCTCAGTTGTTGATCCTGGTTGTATCGTCGAACTCGTGGCATGGAGGGGCATAGAATTGTCTTTCCACACATGAGAAACAGAAACTATCACTCCAATAAAGAAAATCGCCAAAAATTAGAAGTTCTTCTACTGAGATAAACATCGCCATTGAATTCCTGGCACTGAGAGGTGTAAATTTGACATAAAGTTTGTTGAAAATGGACTCCAACCAGTTTTGGGCCTCAAGGAATCTTTTGATTCTCTAAAGATTCCCTAAGATTTTGGTCTGCAGGGAATTTTCAAATCTACTGCTCAGATGGCCATTCTGGCTTTACCATTGCATTCCCTATGAAATTTTGGTTAAAATAACTGTAAACTTCATGTTGTTATGACAAAATGGAATTTTACCTCCCCGTGGAATCTTTCAGGAATCAAAGAATATTCTCTACAAAAGATTCTCCTTCTTGAAAAGCGTGAAAACATGGTTCCGCCTCTGTGGATGCACTCATGGTTCTCCATTCCTGCTCTGCTAGTCCTTCCTTCTTCATCCTTCTTGGCCTCCTCCTCCATTGGGTCGAATGGAAAAATGCAGGTTTATCTAAATAAATTGGGCGAAGGTTTGAAAAGAAATGGACTGGTGGAATGGTAAAAAAAGAACATTGTTAAGGAGAGATCGGGGGATCAAATCCCACCTCCCCACCAAAAAATTTCATATTTATTTTGGACCATTGGGTGCATTTTATTTTAGTTTGGGGTTGGTTTGAAACTGTGGCCATTGGCATTAATTGCAGGCGCGTTTGGTTTGAGTTTTGATATATATATATATATATATGGGTTGGATGTTGTAGAGTTGCTGCGTGGGCAGGGTTAGTCCGTCGGTCATGGGTTCAACTCCCACCAACTCTGGATTTTTTTGTTATATATTTGCATTTGGGGTAGCGTGGGTTGGGTACACCAGAGGTGGCCCACTCACCCACATAACCGTTTATACGTATACATTGTATAGTGGCTCTGGCCATGGGGTTCGGTGGGGGTCATGGCCTGCTGACCCAAATTTTAATATGTTTTTTTTTTCATTTTAATATGGGTCATGCGGTGGGGTGGTGGGGGTGGTGGCCTGCCACCCACTTTTTTATATTTTTTTTGTTATTTTTAATTATAATAGTCATATTCGATTTTAATGAAAAAAATGAATGAGGCCACAATTTCGCCTGTTTTCAGGAGCTAAGTCCCATGCCCGTTGAAAGTGAATTTGTGGGACATTTAAACCTAGCCCATTGCCCAACTTTGACGAAAAATTTGACTCGCTCTAACTTCTCCATTCGAGCTCGGATTGAAGGTCCGTTTGCAACATTGGAATCAGGGCGATGAGAACTTCAGTCTGGACCTAGTTCAAGAGCAATCCGACGCCTTTTAATTTTGACCTATCATCAACCCTCTTGGTCTCCTGAGGGTGTCTGGAGCCACCTGGATCAAATACACCAATTTTTTGTCTTGTTTGACAATGAACTTAAAATTGGATAATAATAATAATAATAATAATTGCATTTTTTGCACAATATAATGCCATGTGGATAATTACCTTACATATTTTATGTCATAATTTATGGATATGATTGCAATATTCATGCATGGGACAGGTTAAGATGCCCTACAAAACAAAATTACTGTAAAACAAATTGAATTTTATTATTTTATAATTATTTAGCCAAAATTTAAATATTCACAGCAACATCTCCACTATAGTGACTCGATATAAATTTTAATTAAATAATAACTATTATATCAAGCCTATACATTTAGCTTATACTAGACTATAGACATCCTATTGACAGAATGATTATTAAATTGTTATAAAATTTAATACATATTTATGTATAATGTATTTACTTACACATGAAAGGCATGTTTCGTCATTGAGAGTATATATATAAAAGTAAGGTTTATAATAATAAAATTATAAAATAAATGGAAGTTTATATTTATAAGAAATTTTCGGAGAAAATCACATAAAATAATTTTTTGTCGGCGCGTTTCGAACCAGCCAGTGTGGTTCATCATCAGGAGAAGATGAGATATCTGATCAAGAAACCTAATTAAATAGACCACGAAAGCTCCAACTAGTCATTGCAACATAACGGCTAGTTTGACTAAAAAAAATAAATTAAATTAAATTACCATCAATATTAAATTAAATTCCATCAAATTAAATTAAATTTTATTATATTTATTTATTTATTTATTTTTTAATATTGAGGTTTTAGTTTGAATTTAATTTAATATTAGTGTTAAAATAATTTCATTTATATATATATTATTACCAAAAAAATAAAAATAAATAAAAATAAATAAAAAAATAAAATAATAATATAATAAAAAATAAATAAATAAATACAAATTAAAAATAAAAATAAAGAAAAATAAATTTTAATTTTAAAAATAATAAAATAAATTAAATTAAATAAAGAAATAGATACAATAATATTAATTATATAAATAAATAAATAACGAAATAAAAATATTAAAAATGAATATAAAAATTAAAATTAAAATAAATGAATTATTATATAATTTACTTCATGGCTTTAAAATAAATAAACAAATAAATTAATTAAAATTAAAATTAAAAGAAAAGAAAATTAAATTTAAAAATAATAAAAATAAATAAATAAATACCATGATATAAATAAATAAATAATTAAAAATTAAAAATGAATATAAAAATAAAAATAAAAAAAATAATCTTTTATATAATTTACTTCATACCTTTAAAAAAAAAAAAAAACTTTCTAAAAAACATAACAATAAACCAAAAGGTACAGACACAGAGAGAGAAAACGAGAATGAGAGGAAGTACAAAAGGATGAAAAAATGGGGAAACTAAGAGTGAAGGGTGGGAATCCAACATCTACTGACACTCCACCCATCATCCCTATTAAGGTTGACAGGCCTCTTTTCAATTTCCAAGGCTTCCCTCAACTTGCGGTGGTGGAAATGGTCAATCTTCGCAATAACCTCAGCATTCTCAATACATATGTGATGATTTGTCTTTTCAGCATGCTCTGCTAAGGCAGATGACCAAGATCTACAATGTCTGAGGTCAGCGATATGTTCATGAATTCTTTGATTAATGGATTGGCCAGTTTCACCAATGTATGGCGTCCCATAAGCACATAGAATCAAGTAAACACGGTTACTATCCTTAGGGCACACCGGGTCCTTAACCGATCTAAGCGAACTCCGAATGGTGCGAAGGGGCTTAAAGGTTGAGGAAACATTATGTTTCTTCAAGATCCTAGTGATTTTATCTGTAGTACCTTGAATAAACGGAAGGTGAACTCCAGATAACCGATCACAAGGATCTTTCTTAACAATAGGACCTTTTTTAGCTTTTTGAAAAGCTCTAACACAATGAGCTTTTCTATAACCGTTCTTACTGAAAACATTAAAGAGATGAGATTTTTCACTTTCAAAGTGGTGCTCATCTGAGATTCTAAGGGCTCTGGTGACTAGGGTGCTGAGAACCCCAAACTTCTGAGCCAGGAAATGATGAGAATTAGCATGCAAATATTGCTCAGTATGAATCTTCTTTCTAAAGACTTGATGAGAGAAGGAACCATCAACATTCCTCGAAATAAGGACATCAAGGAAGGGCAGACTACCATCCACTTCGAATTCCATGGTGAACTTAATGAAGTCAGATTGATCATTAAGATGCTGGAAGAAAAGGTCCAGTTTCTCTTTTCCATGGGGCCACACTACACAGGTGTCATCAACAAACCTTTTCCAAAGCCTAGGTTGAAAAATGGATGAGGAGAGGGCCTTAGATTCGATGTATTCCATGAAAAGATTAGCCACTACAAGGGAGAGAGGAGAACCCATGGCCACCCCACAAGTCTACTTGTAGAAAACACCTTCAAAACTAAATAAGGTCGAAGTAAGACAGATCTCAACAAGATGAGCAATATCAAGATCAGTGACCCGAGAAATGACATCGATGGATTCCTTAATGGGAATGCAACTATATAATAAGACAACATCAAAACTTACAAACTTATCCTCAAGATCCAACATAATGTCTTTTAATTCATTAACAAGGATGAAGAGATTATTAAATTTTCAATATTATATTTATATGTAAATTAAAAATATATAGTAAATATATAAATTTACTATATAAATATATAGTAAATATATAATTTTTTTAAAAGAATAAAGATTTAATGGTGGATAATTTATTATCATGTTAATATTAGTTTTTCTAATAAATAAGTTGTAACTAAATATGTTGTAAAATGACATTTTCCAAATTTAAATAAGCATGACTTTGAAGCCAATGTAGCAAATATGTGTATGTTATGCAACGCCTATGTCATTTGACTACATGCATTTTATTGATATAGCAAGTCATTGAAATGATTAGTTGCTGATATGTATTCTAATTAGTTGGTAATATGTAAGAGGTAGAATTTCATTGTTGAGAGATAAGCTATTAATATATATTTTTTTATAGTTAAAAAAATAAAATTTTATTTAATTAAAAATATTTTTAACTTTATTAAAAAAATATTAATCATTTTTAATATCTCCATTATATAATAAATATTAAATATTTCCATAAATTTAATTCCATACATAAAAGAAAAATAGATAATATTATACTCAATTATCGTGTTACCTGGCTTTAAAATAGAGTGTAATAAATAATGGAGTAGTCTACCGAGCCCGCGATTTGGCCCGGAAACCTTGCCCGTCGGAAAACTTCGCTGCCCATCCGCCGAGACCTGACATCCTTTTCAGGTTGCTTGGAAGACCGCGTGACCGGACCCCGTCAGAGTTGAAAACATAACCGCATTGTCAGACGCGCCGCCGCCCTTAAAGATAATGATACATCGCGCGCCCCGCTGAGCTGAAATTCAAATTTAACCCGGCTGAGTTAAAATTCAAAATTTTATGTGAAATTCAAATTTAACCCGGCCCGAACAACCCTCAAACAACTCTAAACCCTTGAGAACATATTCAACTCCACGAGCTGGACAGACTACATCGTCCTCAGATAAATCGTTCCAGACATAACCATTTTTATAGCTCCTACATGCAATACAGAAAGCATTTTAAGAGAAGAAAGTGACCTGTCCCTTGGAATTTTACAGAAGCTGTCCATTTAGTCCCTTCATATATTGAGAAATCGCATTTAACTACTCTAGCAATAGATCTGTGAGAGCAAATCTCTCATTATTGTAATGCTTTGATTCAAGTGGGTGCCTCATATGTACAAGCACAATTAATTCAAAAAATGAGGTAATATATCTTCAATTTCCTCCGTCGCCTCTATTTTCGTAGCTTCCCATTTCCCTTATAAGTTTCTTAATTATGAATTGATGATCCTCTGATTTTCTGCAAATTGAGGGAATGGAATTTCAAGCTGTAAGATACTAATTTTAGTGTGAATGGCTTTTCTGCCTCTGTTTCCTGATATGTTAAGTTCAGTTGTTATATTTTTGTGGTTCATTGCACTTGCTGCAAAGAAAGGGAATTGTAAGAGTTAACGTTGCAGCCACACAAGCCCAGAAGACTAACAAATTCACACCACAATGGACAATTTTCTGCAAAACAATACAAAATAATTCAACTGAATTTTATTTCAGTAACTGTTGCCTCACACAGTTTGTTCTCTGAAACTGGCAATTTTTTACCAACCATTTTTTATTTTATTTTGTATCTTTCCCTAAATGAGATAAATTTGGATTTACAATTTAGGAGAACATAAGCAAACTATCCAATCTGAGGAAAGACATCTGCCTTTCGTGCAGGGATTCAAACAGACATTGAAATGAATCTTTTAGAAAGGACTTAAACAGAGTATAGCAAATTTTTTTATTTTATTTTTTTACAATTTCCAAAGGGTAAAAACTAATGGGATCATCATCTGACTTATCCATTAACAATGATTTTTCCATGGTTTTGATACAATCATTACCAAAATAACTCATGCAATTAGGCTATTATTAAAGGGGAGATTGAAGCCTTCAAAACATCTTCATATTCACAGTTTCTAGCATCAACAGATTGGAAATTTTCTGAGCCAAAGTCAAGCAGGTTAATCGGTGGATTCAGTTGGATTATTCTCTCTAGCCTCTTTTAGTTTAACTGATTGAGTTGTTGATGTGGATAAGGTTGTATGATTGACTGTTGTTAATTTGAAGGCTCAACGAAGTTTTCATCTTACTCAAGCAACTTTTTCAAAACCCCATACTCTGTTTTATCATATTTCAAAACTGAGAAATAGGTTTTCCCATCTCTTCTCATTCTGCTGGCTTGATAATGGAACATGAAACCCTAAGAAGGAGCAATACATGGAAGTGCAAAGCTGCGTTCACTGTGCATGGAAGACCCAACAGAAAGACATCAAAACCATCACCTTCGAGCCCAAATTAATGCACAACAAAATGGGATTTATCTTTGGTTTTCAGAACACACACATGAGACAAAACACATAATAGAAGGAAGAAACTTCCTCGAAGTTCCATGTTTTCCAATAAAAAGTGTTTTAAAACTATTTCCTAAAGATCAGATGGATTTTCAGCTCGAAATTGATCTAAACCCAAAATCATTTACCCTTTAGCTAAAAATAAAGGACACCTATCTAAAATGGGCATTAACTTGACCCCACTTGAATTTGGATATTCATGCACACTAAATGTCACCAGCAACATAAGATCCCAAACTCACTTGATTTGCCCAAATAAGACATGAATAATTCAAGTAAGAGTTACAATCCAAGGGGTCGCTGCTATCAGCCATAACTTAAACAAATACCCTGTTTTACATAAAGAAACTAAAATGCTGCAAGAAGAGAAGGAAATGAAAATTTGCAAAGACCATTGAAATAATTCACAAAGGGAAATATGGAAATGTGAAGTAACATGCAAAGAAAATGAATTAACAGATCAAACTATCTGCTGGAAAATCGGTGCTTCTTTTGCAATACTGTCACAGGCAAGAATAAGGAGCCCAAAGTCTCCTTCACAAGGCTCACTACTTATAACACCTTTCACTCTTCCAGGTTGATTAAATTTGTTGAATAATAAATGGCAAATTACCTTGGCAAGAGGGAGGACACAGTGAATTGATCCAGTGTCTAGCTTCATCCTGTAATCAGATGTTAGTCTAGCTTGCCAGAGGAGAATTTCCCTACAACTTCCCTATGGAATGCCATTAAACCTGCCATAATTATCAGTAATGGATGTAAATGAGGGACTACGTATTCTCATTGGAAAAATAATGTAAGTGTGTTTTTCCATGGTAGCCTTGGACGGTTTGAAGGCCGAGAAGACTTTACAAATTTAAATTAATGAAATTTATTACTCTGTTTTGGTAAGATTTAGACAATTGACCTATTTATCTATTTATTGCCTTTTTATTTACCGAGTGGCCACACGTTCCTTTGTTTACTGCAGCACACATTCTAATAGTCACAACTAGCAATTCAAGTGAGTAACAATCACTATATTAACACTCATATTTTTCACTTGTTGCTTACAGTCCTTGGCTCGATATGCATGTCAGTTCCACAAACATAAGTACTGATTTATGGTGGATTCAATAATATTGCAATTCAATTTCAGCTTACACATGTATCGATTTTGGTGCAAAATGGCCTCAGTTCTGCCAAGGCTCTTGAAGCTGAAATTTTCTTTTAAGTTCAGGAAGTCTGGCCTCAATAGGTAATTTTCTCATATTTCTAGTGTATTGTTGCCTGTTTTTATTGAATAATAAATGGCAAATTACCTTGGCAAGAGGGAGGACACAGTGAATCAATCCAGTGTCTAGCTTCATCCTGTAATCAAATGTTAGTCTTGCTTGCCAGAGGAGAATTTCCCTACAACTGCCCTATGGAATGCCATTAAACCTGCCATAATTATCAGTAATGGATGTAAATGAGGAACTACATATTCTCATTGGAAAAATAATGTAAGTGCATTTTTCCATTATTTAGCTAATTACATTATCTTATCCTACTGTAGCATTTATTAGATTTGGATGAATTCAGATAGTAAGGTTTGCTGATCATACAATTTGTTCATTGAAATTCCTTTGAATTTTTTTTTTGTTGGCATGTGTCCGGGCTTCCCATCTCCTTATAAGAAATGGGTACACCATCTTAAGTCATCCTCGGTGCACCACACATTATAGGCTACGCCTGCTTCAATCAAAAGACTGTGTCTTGTGTGTAACAGGAGGTCATATGGTAATTCTCTAGCTTTAGTTTCAAATGGATTTAATATGCTAAAATGTGGATTTCTTCATTTTTGTTGACTTCCATTAATCTAAATTCATGCTTAAAAGGCTAATTTTCTTCAAATGAGTTGTTACCAAACTAGGCAAGTTATAGAAAATTCAGAGCTCTGATCGGATTTGCCAGACACCCAAATGTTGTTTTGTAAAGAAACTTGGGCTTAGGTAAAGATTATTTCACAAGCCATCCAGTAATGTAGGTAGGGATTGTGTATGTGGTATCTTACACATGGCTTCTCAAGTTTTTTAACTAGGTGGGAAGTGGATTCTTTTCATATGAAATTATTAGATTCAATGCAGATTGATAAGTGAACTGTATATGGAGATCATATTTATATGAGTTCTCTGATGTAAATATTGTTACAGTCACTGTGATACCAATCCTTATCGCAATGGTGTGGCTTAGGTTGGTGTTCTGTTTCCTATGCATGTTCAATGGAACGGATATTGCTGGATTGATTATGCAAGGTATTGAATTAGGGTTGTAGGATCATAAATGAATTTGCAGAATGACCAAAGCTATCATATGGCTTAAAAGTTTCCTTTGGACTGAAGAAACAGTGTAGACAATGCCATCAATGCCTTCCTTATCCTAAGTTTCCATGGATCGAAGAAAGAGGGTAGACAATCCCATCAATGCATTCCTTCTCATAGAGATGAGAACAAGGAGAAGGTTAGATGTACTTATAAGTAGCTTATGATTATCTAATTCCATCGTGTCTAGTTACTCTATCTGTTATGTTTTGATTCTTTAATGATATATATCCATTCACCGAGATAAAGTAGAGATTAAACAACAATAGCACTAAGAATATTTAAAGATTGAGTTGAAAACATCTTATTTTCCCAGATTCAAATAACAATTATTATTATTATTATTTTTAGTATTATAAATTAAAAGTTGAATTGAAGACATGGTTTGCTCAAATTCAAACAACTAACCTACCTCTTTGTTGTTTGTGGTGTGTACTTGAAGTAAATGAGAGGTTTTTTTTGTTTGTGGGTGTGTACTTGAAGCAGATGAGAGTATTCCCTTTCAGCATAAAATACTTTGTGCCAGAAGACAATTATCTCCAAGTGCTTGGAGTGTATACAAACCACTTGCTATCCAATGCTATACAACACTATATGAATGTTTAGCCACCAATACTCGACCTAAATCATGTTGTATTTATTTAATTCAATTGAACAGTTTGGTGCTAGGTCCAACATCTTTATTTAATGTCATAATCCAAATAAATCTAACTGGTAGAAATGAATTGCCAAGAAAGAGTGACAGTAATATTCAATTCATGTTAATATAAAAAATGAATGAGAAGATATCCTAAAACAACAATGATTGTGTAGTCTAACGGCAATTGTAGTCCACAACTAAATTTCCAGCATCTTTATTTAATGTCATAATCCAAATAAATTTAACTGGTAGAAATGAATTGCCAAGAAAGAGTGACACTAATATTCAATTCATGTTAATATAAAAAATGAATGAGAAGATATCCTAAAACAACAGAGCAGTTGAGAAAACTGAGACAGTATCCACTGTGATTTGCATCTTATTAGTTCATAAGCAATTCACCTACTGGAAAAAGGTTATTTATGTACTTATAACTGGGGAAAAATTACCCAATACTCATAACTGGCCCCAATCGCTTATTCATACGTATGGGCATTTGAACCTTAGGGGATGAATTAAGTCCTTTGATCCTATTTGTACATTTGTAGTTATGACTGACAACCAGAGATGTCAGTAATATCAAATTACATATTACATGTCATAGAAAGGTTGAACATATTTTTCCGATCAAAATAATGGTTTGCAACTTGATTGGCTCTATAATTGAGAGCCATTTCAAATATTGCCCATAAATATCATTTCTAAGCAAAATTGTGAGACCATTACAGGGGATAAAATAAAATTGATGATGTTGTTCACTGTCAGAAAATCCCATCAAAACATACTATCTCTGAGATGATTTTCATGTTCTTAACAATGTATAAAATCTGAAGGTGTCAATGTTTAATGTATTGAAAAATCTTATTTTAGCTGTCATAGGAATGCTGAAAATATTCCACCCCTCAAAAGAAGAATGGCACCTACCACTTTTTTCATCCTCCCTTTCATATACAACATTTTAAAACATTTTTTAAAATCACCAATCATCTGAGATCCAAAACCACGGATGAATTTGAGGATTTCATATCTATCGAATTGCATTAAGCTTGTTATGGAAGAGTATGAAATATTTGGTCTGTTAGTGAATACAAGTCACCCAACTTATCATTTCAAAAGGTCATTCTCCTATATGGGCTGGGCATAAGTAACCTTTTTTGAGACGCGGCAAGGATAGAAATATGTAAATGCCACATTTTTTAAGCAAATAATTATATTATACAGAAATAGGCACAAGTGCAAAATGAATGGCTCACCTACCTTGAAGCAGTTGAAGCTGCAATAAAGTCATAGACTCGGAGTAGTTCTCCTCTATTTCTAATTTACTTGTGACAGAAAGACTGATCGATGTACTAGTTCTCCTCTATTTGTAATTTACTTGTGACAGAAAGACTGATCGATGTACTAAATGCATCTGTCATTTAGATCCTTCAATTTAATTTACTGACATTACCAGAAAAGTATTTAAAGACACAAGAAATAGAATAAATTACCTTGTTAATGTTCATTGAACTGCAATTGCATTTAAGCAAAGACAGAAAATGCTGAGAATATTTTGCCCATCAATAGGCTGCCACTGTCATCAATAGATTAATTTGCCACTGTCACTGAGTTCATTCTTGTGTCATTTTTCATGTGCTTTTTGTTCTTGTGGCGCAAAGTATTTCTCAGGGTGACAGACACTAGTTCAAGTTGCATGTCATCTATCAAAGAAAGGCTGAAAGTTCTGCCTATCATTTAAGAAAATACCATGTAAAATAATTCATGGAAACAAGGTCTGGGCTTCCCATCAACTTTCTTCATGTTCTGTTCTGGACTCAAGGTGGTGTTGTGTTTGTGGAAGCAAGAGAAGAGCATTGTGACTAGCATGTATTATTCAATTGTAAACCAAGCCTATGGCTTTATGACAAACAATAGAGTGATTTATATAAGAAGTGAATCCTTGATCCATAACAACCAGTAAGATTGTCATTTCATGGACCATCATTAGCTTCTATATATGCTCAATGCACCCTGGACCCATCGTAATCAATGGTTTTTCCACTTGTCATTGGACGTTCAACAACTGTCAAACTCACAGTCACAACAGATCTTCTGGATATAGAAAATGATTGAAACACCCATCGAATCACTAGGAAAATGAAACCCATCAATCCACGAAAATTTGAGCAAATCCTGACAAATTTTGTTGTGAAAAAAATGAATACAAACATGTTTGGTTTTCATAACCATCTTAGCAACCACAATTGCAGAATGAAAAATCCATACAAAACTGTCAAATTTCCTTGGTGTTGGCAAAGAAGTAAGTGCTGCAAATGTTTTTCCTATGTGCTTCAAAACATCAATCACACATGAGGCTTCCTTTGGCCATCGATTTTATCTAAAGAGGCTCTGCGTTAACTCAAACTATCCTCTCCCTCCTTTATAAAATCAATAGAAAATGTCCCACTTTGAATGCATTTCATTAACTGTTTTCATCTCGGAGGTATGACTTAACATGCATGGAAATATTATTTCCAGTCCTCTCATCACATCAAACCTTCCAACGATTCAAATCAACACAAATTCTTTGCCATAAACACTCAGGCACAGAAAGGCACAGAAAATTCATGGTGAAATAGAGATGGAAGTTTCGCCAGTGCAAATTTTCTGACTCTGTATTGATCATCAAAACACCCCTTGTTTTCTCCTTATTCATTGAAATATTCTCCCTGATCCTGAAAAGTCACATCATGCAAATATGTTAACTCTAAATTGTGAGGCATGGATTAAAAATATGAGACCCATTTTGGAAGTTATCTTACAAGGAAAAACATTTTCTATACATCTGAGGGAATAACATAGGAAATTTACATGTTTTGCAAAAAAACTTCTTATTCCATCAACTTTACAATTGATGCACATGATCCCTTGTTGAAAATAAGAGTTGTCATCTGATAACCACATTTTATATCATGAAAACACTTTAAAAAATAATCCAAGCAAGACCAAAATCACAAGCATCAAAATGTTTTTCCAGGTCATCTATGGTACTATTTTGACTAGTAACCTCAACCTCCTGAAGATGTTGACCATGAATAAAAATATCATAACGTAACCAGGATTCCATTTTCCATAATAATAACTCCAAGAATGAACCATAATTCATTCCTTCCTCTGGTGGAAAGTTCCTTAAAAAAATCCAACAAATATTCAATTTTCAACTGTGCTATAGAATGGAGGACACATTCTCAATATTCCCTTTAAAAACTATTAATTCACAACTGAAACTTTCCATAACACTCTCTGCATCTGGATCTTAATATGTTGCTTAAGAATAACAACATCGATTGATATGTGGCATGATGTTCAGATTCACATGCGGATCTTAATATCGATTCATATTCACTTTATATATATATAAAATAAAATTACAGCAATATCTGGTGGAGGCCTACCTTTGACGAAACCAAGTCCTCCACCAAGTGGATACCAAATTGTTTGTCCAAGGAGTCTACACAAACTATCCTATCTGCTGATATACATAAAAAAACAACATTCTAAAAAACCTTCCCATATCTATGCATGGCAACTACTAAAAAAAAGAATATAAACCAGGCTTCAAATTATGGGTGTCAAGTCCTTGGGATCATTAGGCTGCTCCATTGGCTCCTTTTTCTTCCACTGTTCACCTTATTTATACATGGAAGGTGTCAGGTTCTCCTCAAGAACAATGGGATTTGCTTGTGTTCCCTCTCAGCACTAGAAGCTGGCTGTTTGGTATTTAATCTCATCTTTGTCAGTGACCTAAGAGACCTTTATACATGTTCCGAAAAATTTTGCAGATTGCTTCAAACTTGCTTCAAAGATCCTAATTGTATGGAGAAAACCTATCATGTATGGACAATAAGACAGAGATTAGAACAAAATATATGACTAGCATATTGTGAAACTACTCTTTTCTTATATCAAATTACCTCTCAGAAAAAAAAATTCAATCATAATAAGAATGAATTCAAGACATTGATCCCTCTACATAATGGTTAAAACTTAAAATCCAATGCCCATGGACAGATATACAATCCTCCAATCTACTAGCAATAGAACCATCACTAATGAATGGACAGTAAACATTAAAATCCCTATGAAAGATTGAATACACAATTAGTCATCCTTCACAAAGGCAAATTATATTTGACCCCATCATAGGATATTTGCTCATAGAGAAAATTATATACAATTTGTGTTGAATTTGGCTCTCATATTGTAATTGAGGTCCCTCTTTCAAGACACCTGTACAATAAACAAGGGAATTGCATTCACATTGGACATGTACAATGGACACTAGACATGATTAGCACAAAATTATCTCATTTTTTAGCATGTTCAACTTCACCAAGTGAACTGTGTAAATTTCAATTTCAAACATGATTCCAACCTCATTCATTTTCATGGATACAATCTCATGAAGTAGTATTCTCTTCGCTTGACCAGATTCAAGAGTTTCTGAATAATAAAAGAAAATTTTAAGTTCGAACCCCAATATTAATGCACATTATTAACAAATAACATAAACTTTGATAATTAGTCAAACTACACCAAGGATGTGACCATATTAAGACTATTTTATCTCTCAAACCAAATAACTAAAAGAACCATATACTAGTTACCTATGCATTTAATTGGATCATCACATAAGAAAGTACATCTATACACTCTTTGGAAAGTACATACCTATTGTTTGTGCCTAGCTCATTGATTCCCATTAGAGTTGAAGTCCTTACATGGATGTTCAACCATTGTGGAAGATGATGCTTCTCCACCCGTTCCATAGTTACCTAACAAAGTGTCATTTGTTAGCACAATGAAATTTGTTAAAGCATTAAGGTATATGTACAAACATAACTATATTGAGTGGATGGGAGGGGAAAACTATAGGAAATGCCTAAATGTTGAGTAGATGGTCTTTCTATATTAGATTTATCATTTTTTTCATTTGCATTGCCAAATATCACTTTTTTCTCCTTCATTTAGGATTTAGTTAGATGCACATTCATTCAAATGTACCTAGCATGGCAGGAAATGTTGGATGCTCTTGCATCTTCCTTTGGTCTTGGTTTATTGCCATAACTCTGGATTGTTGCATCGCTGTAAAAATAAACATATCACATGTTAAAGAATTTTTATGACTAAATACACAAATCTAAAACCATCACTATATTGAATACATGAAACAAACCTGGAACCACATACAATGCATTATTTGATCGAGGAAGACCTCGCCTATTGAGGTATTGAAACTCAAATGGTTCATATTCTGATGGATGGACATTCAAATCAATTTCCAAACCATTGTTTTTTTTGTTCCTTTGTTTCTTTGTCGGGCTAAGGAAACTCTTTTTCCTCTTCAAAGATGAATCAAGAGAGCCCAACCCTGGTGTGAAGTCAAAATCCATAATATGCAAGTTGTTGGCTTCATCCATCATTTTTTTAACTAGACTAAGCAATTGGTTTGCCTTTGTCAAAGTAGTAGGAGGGTTATCTAGAATGAAATGCATGTATCTAGACACCTCCTCGTTTACCAAATGAAGTGCTCCAACATCTGCATCAACAATATTTGTGGCCATAGGAGTGGCATCAACATCTACATCATGGCTCTGGGTCTCTATATTGATTTCAGAAGAGTCATTGAATATGTTATCCACTGCATGTTGATGAAGTAATGGATATGGATTATCTGAGTGGAAATACAACCAATTAACCTTTATTGCATGCTTGCAAATATTTCCACGAGTAGACCATGGGCATTCACATGTTATAAAATCCATGCGATACCATTTGACAAGGTACTTCTTATCTCGATCTGTTTGGCTTCTCACCCAGTAAGCATTGGTTATGCTCTCATGAGGAGAACAATCACTATCCGGAATTTTTCTTGCTCTTTCCACTGATGACTCAAGCTGTTTCTCTTTCTTGTAGTTGTTTAGAAATCCTTCTTCTTTCAATATTTCCTTATATCGATAACAAGGTTCAACACTTGTTAGCAGGATATAAAACAACCAATCCATCCGATGAGCACATTTTTTTCTTCTATCAGATAAAAAATTTGTTTTCAAATAACAATGATATGACTCAACAGCATTGTTGGTCTCCTGATTTGAGTGAGGAAACTCGCGACAACCTTTCACCCACATCCCTAAATGCAAAGAGAATTAATTTAGTCTAAATATATCATTTTTATAGAAAACAAACATGGATACAATACAAAGAGTTTGTTTACTTACGAATCTTATCACCAACAACCCAATTCTTGTGGAAATAGTCTAAGAACTTCTCTTCATCTGCAAATTTGATAAAAAATCGATTGATCGCATCATCCACTTCAGTATTGAGAGTGTGTTTCATGATAGAACCTAACTCACTGAACATCTCATTGGATTTTATGGAATTTGTGGCCAACCAGTTCACGTTTCTTAACCAAGCCCTCTGTACATGCCAAACACATAAGATAACATCACAACCTGTGATCCTCCTGCCATATTCAATGCATTTTAGTGCAAACATTTTAGAATAAATGAATTTTTATTAAATGATGACAGTATTAAAGTTACCTCAAGGCAACAATTTCAGCCAATGCATCATCGACCATGAATGCATTGACTTTCCAATCAAGACGGATTTGGAAACACCTGTGCATGAGCTTCTCCAACCATAGTGCAATATCATCTTATGTGTTTCGTGATGCCACGACCCATGCAACTAGTACCCCGCTTTGTTGTTCATCAAATGCCACAAGTGTATACAACTGATACTATCATATTCAACATTACATAAAGTCAAATACACGTTATTAATCATATTTTATGTCTACAACTTTAATACATATATTCAATTAATTATTGTTATCCAACTTACCCCATATTTATTTGTATTAAATGTTGAATCCATGGCTATTAAGCTATTGTGTGATAGCTTGACCATTGTCTCCAACATCCACTTTCTTTGAATCCCTATTATAAAAGGGGCCTCCACACCATTGGGCTTTTGGTAAAAGAAAAAGTCTTCCTGGTGCTTTTGATACCAAAGGTTTACACTCATTTCATCCTTTTTGTGGAGTTGATAATTTCCCTTTGCCAACCTGTTATATATGTTTACAATATCTTTCCTGCATAAGAAGAAGTCTCTATCCCGAGTTGTCGCATCCATGTCAATATGTCTCTTAATGTGGGTTCTATACACCATATCAACAGGTACTCCCAAAAAGAAACAACTCTCAACATAAGCAATGATGTCCCTTGAAAGCTTTGGCCTATGCAAGGCCCTAGCCTCACCTTAATTGTCATGTTGTCCATTACAAGGCCAACCTTCTGCATCTTTGTGTTCATACATATTAAAAGTCAGTATTGCTATATGAGGACTTTCATTCATAACTTTCACAATGAAGTGGCACTGACAACCCCTCTTCTGCACAAATGAGGTTTTTTTTTTTAGTTGAAGGCTCTCTTATTTTATCCTCTGGTCCAAATGAGCAATAATATCTACACGAAAAATCTTGAAATGTCAATACATACAAAGAATGATAACTTTTGTTTTAAAGGACCTAAACAATGAATTTTGAAATACTTACATTTCATATTGTGATGCAGCAGTAGGTCTTTGTCTTGGTTCTATTTTATTCTTCTGTATGAAATTACATGGAGCAATATGATTTTCTTCCTCCCCTTTGATAAATTTAGAAACTCTTTCTATAGGGATTAAAGTAACCCGATCAATGCTATTGTTATTTCGTTTTATTTCAGTCCAAACTAAGTCTTTACTAGAAAATGTCGTCTTGTCTTTGAGGTCTTGCACCTGAAGATTCATGATATGCTTCCATTTTGCTTGCTTGCCCATTTTGAACTGCTCCTGTTAGAAAATATGTAAACACATAAGAGAAATATCTTATACAAAAACATGTTAGCAACAAATATATTCACTCTAGAGCATAACGACAAAATAAAATTGATGATCCAAAGTTGACCATTCTTCATTGTTAACTATAAATTATAGTTTCATGTCTATATAGACTTGCCACATGACTAAGTTAGATTTAGTGAACAGTTCTCTCTCACATGTATGTTAGTGAACACGTGTATGTTATGTTCAATAAATGTAACTCAGTTTCAAAGTCCACACGTGATTAGCTGCGAACACACAATGACATCCATTTGTACCATATTGGTCAACATACTAGGTCACCTTCTAAGGGCCACAATTTTTGTATACAAACTCTATCTAAGGTGATTCTTGCACTATTGGAGAAGTCTCAAAGAGTAAAACAACGTTAGGGGGTTTGGCACAAGTGAGATTTTTTGGAGGTAAAAAAATGTTTTAGATGTCAATTCTCCAAAGTGGTACCAACCTGTAAAAATGATCTTACAAATTGATTCCGCCAATTCTTTCCACTTTGAAAGCATAGAGAAAGATGACATATAATATATTGATCCGATTTGTAACACACATTAATATTAAATATAAATAGGACATGTATAAATTTAAAAAATAAACATAATATGTATGTTTTTTTTTAATCATCTAGAGGAATTGACAACTAGGTCAATTTTATGGGATGGATTAGGACACCATTACTACTACTATTACTATCTTTCCAAACATCACAACCATTAACATGATCTTTGGCATCATTCAAATTAGTTGGACACCATAAACTAACCTACGCCACATTGGGGGTAGTTAACTTACCTCCAAAATGACCTATTGCAACTCCATGATGGTATTCCTAAAGTATATCCTTATATTCATGATCCAATATATACCATCAAATAATACTATAATTTCCCAAATTAAATATTTTTCCTACAATTAATTAAAAATATACAACTAAAAGCAATTGATGGTGTTTTTGAGTCAGTGATTCATTTGGAGGGAAAGAGACTATATTCAAAAGTAACTAAATATATTCTAAATAATCAAAGGACAATTTCATTCTAGAAATTTGTAACATATAGATGTTGATCATCGATAACACCCCCTAATTTACCTATCCCAATATTTCAAAAGTGATTAAGGTCCACGTTATGTCTTTCACTTTGAACAATAAATTCAAATGAAAAGTCCGAAATTAACATCAACCACTTGAATATCTAACTTTCTAGAATAGGTTTTTTCACTAAATTATTCAAAGAAAAATTATTAGTATAGAACTTGGAATGGCCTCCTAGTAAAGAGTGGAAAAGCTTATAAAAATTATATACCAAATATAGCCCTTCCATGTTGATGGTAATATGGAAAGTTTCCTACGTATGAAGTACACATGATGGTCAATATTCCATTCCCCTAGTTGAGGAAACAAACACACAATGACATCCATTTGTACCATATTGGTCAACATACTAGGTCACCTTCTAAGGGACACAATTTTTGTATACAAACTCTATCTAAGGTGATTCTTGCACTATTGGAAAAGTCTCAAAGAGTAAAACAACGTTAGGGGGTTTGGCACAAGTGAGAGTTTTTGGAGGTAAAAAAATGTTTTAGATGTCAAATCTCCAAAGTGGTACCAACTTGTAAAAATGATCTTACAAATAGATTCCTCCAATTCTTTCCACTTTGAAAGCATAGAGAAAGATGACATATAATATATTGATCCGATTTGTAACACACATTAATATTAAATATAAATAGGACATGTATAAATTTAAAAAATAAACATAATATGTATGTTTTTTTTTAATCATCTAGAGGAATTGACAACTAAGTCAATTTTATGGGATGGATTAGGACACCATTACTACTACTATTACTATCTTTCCAATAACATAAGTTAACATGAGAATTTGAACCTCAAATATCATAATTTACGTAATATTTCATAACAAAACCATCACAAATCAAGCTACCCAAAAAGTAAATATAATATGTAATTAATTTATAATTTAATTTTTTTTGATAATAACTATAAAAATTTATTATCCTTAAATTTTCAATTATATAAAAAAAACACCAATTATATTAAAAATTAAAATAACTTACATGAACTACTATCCCTAAAGTACACATCCCCACATATACCTATCCAAATGACAACTACTCAAACAAGAAACTATCCCACATCTACATACCCGAGATGACAGCTTCTTAAACAATAAACTAGTTCCACGAATCATACACAAGCTTACCCAAAAAAGAAAAAGAGCAAACGTTAAACATCCACTTCAAAATACTAATTAAAACATTAATATATTTATTAAGGTATAAATATGTCTTTATTGTAACGACATGGAAAAATGAGAGTAATGATTGAGAGGTTTAACGGAGTAGTCTACACAAGCTCTGATCGTTTATTTCTGAAAAAATGAATGAGGGTTTGAGCAGTTCTGATCGATAGGTGCATAAGGTGCGGCGTTTATGCAATGTGGACTTGCAATGCTCGGCTCTATTGTGGTTTAAACCACTCACTATTTGGAACTTATCCAACACTTAGTTTTTGTTGCCTGGACCAAACCAGAGGCTATAATATTTAGTTTAGAAGGAATACTAGCCTATTCCACCTCCATTTAGCATCATAACTATTATTTCTGTGTGCGTCCTCTATTTCTTAGAATCTGTTTGGGTTTCTAATTGCCGTGTTATCGGTATTATCATGGGATTAAGGCTTATTTGGGTTTTTCGGTATTGAGACGGAAAATTATGTGTTACCTTCTCTTTCTCTTTCTGTAACATGCTTGTGGAGGAGCAATGTTGGCCTATTCTATCTTTTCCTCTGTTTCCAGATTTCAGAAAGTGTTCGTTAAAACAGGTGGAATTCGATTTAACTTCCTGTACATATCGTGGGAAAGAGCAGATACATGTAAAATTTTGATAATTTTAAGAGTGGATAGGATTGAAAGGAAGGCACTTACTTGTTTGGCGAAAGAGTGCCTGCAAATCATTACAGAAGCAGAACAGAAGCAGTTTTTGTTCTTCTGCGTAGGAACCGTTCCTTGCTCTGGTCCACGCTGCCCATCAGCCGCGCAAGGGCTCTGTTTCCTTTCCAAAATGAAAAATGAAAACATAGCACAGTTTCATCCCACGTTGAGTGCGGGTTCCGTCACCCACCAACTCATGCATTAATAATGTTGAATGCGGGTTCCGTCACCCACCAACTCGCCGCCGCTGGGGCCTTCCAGAGGTCTGACAAATGTGGGGTCATGTCGTGATCCCGAGGCACCACGGACGTGAAAAGGACTTCAAACTCGGGCAGAGTTTCCGGGCCAAAACGCGGCCCCGGTAGACTACTCCATAAATAATAACTAAATCACTTAACTTAATAATAATTTACTAATATATTAAAAATTTATAATAAAAACATGTTCAACACATCAACAAAGTTTACTAAAACGCAAATAAGACGGGGTAAAACACCTGAATCGTACACATTCAAGTTATCCCATCTTATTTTCATTAATAATTAATAATGGAGATGTTAATGGAAAGAGATCCATTAAACTATTATTTTGGAATAACGACTCCTACTCTCGTACGATAGTTCTATTTAAGAATTTAGTGGAAGTAATTGGAATTATAGGACATTTGCTTTTTTGGGAAAGGTTTTTTTAAAATTGTTAAAAATAATTATAGAAATTGTAAAATAGAATGCAAGTTTAGTTTTGAAATTTCTTCCTCATCCTAACTTCAATTCCAATTACTATAATACTAATTTTTACTTCAAAAAGTCAGTTTCACAACTTTTATTTCAATCATCAAGTTTTAAAATAATAAAAATCATCAAAGTTTTATAAACAATAATTCATGATTTTTGGTTAATTTTGAATGAGGTGAATTTGGTATTTAAAATACGTTAGTTTCGCAAGGTCCCGGCCTGTAACTCGAAAGTAAAAAAGCATGTAATTAGAAATTCAAAAGTAAAATCAAAGTTCACTCAATTGCAAAGAACGGTTGAAATACAAAGATTCTAAATACGAGGAATGGCATTTTTCTAAAATCCAGTTCCCAAAGAAAAGATTCTAAGTCCACATGTAAGTAGAAATTCAAAAGCAAAATCACAGAAAATTCACTCAATTGCAAAGAACAGTTCAAATACAAAGATTCTAAAAACGAGGAATGCCATTTTTTTTCAAAATCCAGTTCTCAGTGAAAATATTAATGGAAAAAGCTTTTTTAAAAACACAATTCCCTGCTAAACTTCAATACGTTATGGCCAAAAATTGGGGCAAATGGATGAGGATTATAACAAATCATCCCTCAGTTTTACATTAAAAAAGAAAAATTGAAGAAAGCTTAACCAAATAAAGTCGGTGTATTAGTTAAATCCAAGCCAGCACGTCGTTGACAACGATTCATAATGCGAGGGAGATGGATGTCGCCATCTCAAAGGAAATCCGTGACTGTACCATAGAGCCTCTCTTTCTCTCTTTTATTTTCATCTGCATTCTCATCGAGATAGCCGGACTTGCGATTCGATTTGCAGTTTGAATCTTGTGGCTGTCATGGGTTGTCTCGCTAGTGAGATATTCGTTACACATTAAGCAAGCCAATAGTCAATTTACCAACTTCTTTTCGTTCACCAATCTCCGGGACTACAAATTGGGGTTTTCGACGTAGATTTTGTTGGATAGGTATAGGATTCAAACACACAAATAACACAAGTATTTCACACATGAAACAATGAGTTGCGGCTCTTCAATTAATCTTCAATCACTCTATATCACAATCTGAATACAATGAACCAGGTGAAGGGTATTTAACCTAAATTGACATGCACACACTCTCACATAACTCAAATTGATCAACTCTCACTTAACTCACTCTGTAGCTCACTCACAAAATTTATCTATCACTCAACTCAACTAACTCACTTAACTTATTGTCTAACTCTGCATGCGGGAGGTAATTATATAATTTAACACTCCTTAATTACGACCGCTAAATTAAAACATAACTTGTGACAACTCAAACATGCCTGCTGGTCTATGCCTCAGCTAGGCTTACAACACCCAAGTTTCTTTTGTGAAACTCAAACAAATCTACCGCTAATGGCTTTGTAGAGATATCAGTCAATTAATCACTAGATTTACAAGGCTTCAAGTGAACTTCTCCATTGCTCACAAGTTCTCGAATAAAGTTATATCTAGTATCAATATGCTTGTTCTTTTGATGAAAAATATTATTCTTGAATAGTAAAATCGCTAATGTGTTGTCAGAGTATATCACAGTATATCGTTGTTGATTCTTGTTGTTGCTCCTTGAGTCCATCCAATACTCTTCTTAACCATACTGCTTGACATGCTGCTAAAGTTGCTGCTACATATTCTGCTTCTGCTAATGATAGTGTCACAATGGGCTGCTTCTTAGATGCCCATGTTATCACTCCTGAACCAAGATGGAACACATAACTGGATGTGTTTTTCCGATTATCCAAACATCCTACAAAATCACTGTCTGTGTATCCAATCAATTCTTTCTTTTTTGTATTTGCATACATTATGCCATAATCTCTAGTTCCTGCTTTGTATCTCATAATTCTTTTTCCAATACTCAAATGTGTGCCTTGTGGAGTCTCCATAAATCTGGAAATCAAACTCACTCCTTGCATAATATTTGGTCTTGTAGCTGTGAGATACATGAGACTGCCAACCAATATTTTGAATAGAGTTGGATTGATATATTCTCTTTCATCATCCTTACATAACTTTGTACCTGTTACAACTAGTGTAGGTACATGTTTGCAATTATCCATCCTGAATCTTTTCAACAAATCTCTGGCATATTTATTTTGACAAATAAAATTCCTTTTTCAGATTGGCCAACTTCAATGCCAAGAAAACATTTCATGAGACCAAGAACTTTCATCTCAAGTTCTTTCATCATGGCTTCTTTAAATTCATCTAACTCAAGATCACCTGTAAAAATCATATCATCAACATAGGAAAACAATCAAAATCTTTTCATGCTCATTTACCTTTGTGTATAAGGTAGGCTCAATGTTGCTTCTACAAAATCCATTCTTGATCATGTAGCTGTCAATTCTGCTATACCATGTTCTAGGTGCTTGCTTAAGTCCATAAAGAATTTTCTTCACTCTGTAAAATTTATCTTCTTTACCTTCAACTTCATAACCTGGAGGCTGCTGCACATAAATTTATTCTTCTAGAATTCCATTTAAGAAGGATGATTTGACATCCATCTGATATACTTTCCACTTGTTCTGTTTTGCTGCCACTAGAACTGCTCTTACAGTATCCAATCTGGCTATTGGAGAGAATGTTTCCCCAAAGTCTATTCTCGGTTGTTGCGAGAATCCTTTTGATACAAGTCTTGCTTTAAATATGTCAATATCACCTTTCTCATTCACCTTTGTCTTGTACACCCACTTCACACCAATGAGATTTTATCGTTTGGTAAATCAACCAAATCCCATGTATCATTCTTTTTCAAACGAATTCATCTCTTCATCCATGGCTTGCACCCAATTTTTATCTCTGATTGCTTATTCAAACAAATAAGGTTCGAATTCCCAGAATGAAAAATTTGAACTAACATCCAAATCATTATAAATATCTTTCAAGCTTCTCATATTTTTATTACCATCGCTTGATTCATTACCAGATTGGCTATGTGGAGAACTCTAGTCTGTTGATCTGCTTGAAGATATATGCTGCTCTGAAAATCTTGGAGTCCTTGCTGGTGTGACTCTATTTGGTGTATGATCTCTTGATTCTTGCTGTTCATTTTCTGCTATATCATCTTCATCCATCAATGGGGCTTGTGCATCGATTGGTTTGTCTACAGTCCCATTCCATGACTCTTGTTCTTTGAACACAACATCTCTGCTAATGATTGTCTTCTTGGTGACAGAGTTATACAATTTGTAAGATTTTGATTGCTCACTATAACCAGTAAAAATGCATTTTTCACATTGATCATCTAATTTTCCTCTTATTTTCTTAGGAACATGTGCATAGGCTACACATCCAAAAACTCTGAAATGAGATATACTACATGACATACTTGACCATGCTTCTTTTGGAATTTTTTTCATCACACTCTTTGTAGGAGATCTGTTTATCACATAAACATCACATGCAACTGCTTCTTCCCAATACTCATTAGACAAGTGTCTTGCTTTCAACATGCTCCTTGTCATGTTCATGATTGTTCTTTTATTTCTCTTTGCTACACCATTCTGCTGCAGTGTGTATATGGTTGTAAATTTTCTTCTGATTCCATGTTGGTTGCAGTACTCATGGAATGCCTTCGAATCGTATTCTCCACCACGATCTGATCTCAATACCTTGAACTCTCGATCACTTTTGTTCTCCACTAAGGCTTTGAACTCTTTGAACTTTGCAAAAGTTTCAAACTTATACTTCAGGAAGTAAACCCAAGTCTTCCTACTATAGTCATCAATAAAAGTGAGGAAGTAATAACTTCCACCAATCGACTGTGTCCTCATAGGTCCACACAAGTCTGTATGCACCAACTCAAGTGGTTTCTTTGCTCTGTAAGAAACTCCTTTTGGAAAAATTTCACGGTGTTGTTTTGCCATGATTTAACACTCACAAGGGCTTGCAGTTTCTTTAATGGGAGGTAAACCTCTAGCCATTTATTTCTGCTGCAATAATCTTAAACCGGACAAATGCAAGTGTCCAAACCAAAAGTGCCATAACCAGTAATCATTAGAACATGCAGCTGTAAAAGAACTAACATGATCATTGTAGTTCTTAAGTAGAGGAAAGAGTCTAGTCCTTGTCATCTACACCTTTGCTATCAACTGCTTGCTTGGGGATTTGTCATAAATAACACATTGTTGCCCCTAAAAGAAAACTTTGTATCCTTTCTACGTCAATTGACCAACACTTATCAAATTGTTTTTGAGTCCAAGGACATAATATACCTCTGATATGGTCTTTGGCTCCCCCTGTTTGGTCACAATGTTCACCATTCCTTTGCCATCTACATCCATAGTCTTGTCAGTCCCCAAATTTACCTCTGTCTTGACAAATGCATCAAAATTTGCTACCAAATTCTTGGTGTTTGTCATGTGGTTACTGAAACCACTTTCTAATAGCCAGACCTTATCAGACGGTTCATGCATGGTGTTGCATGTTATGAATATGGTGTCGGTATTCTCTATACTAACATTAGCTCTCTAATTTCCTTGATCAACTATCTTCTTCCTACAATCACGAGCATAATGACCAAATATATTGCAATAATAAAATTTCACTTTTGATTTTTCAAACCTTTGATTGTTCTAAAATCTTCTGCTACTACTACTTCCACTTTGATGCTCATGCTCTTCTTGGCCATCTCTTTGACCACCATAGTTGTAGCCTCGTCCTCTGCCTCTTGATCAACCTCTGCCTAGACCTCTTGAAATATAAAGTTGAATTCTGAAAGAAGTTTCTAAATTAGAATCCTTATTTCTGTCTATCCTTGCCTCATGCGATAGAAGTGATCCCATCAACTCATCAACTGTTAGTTTTTCCAAATCTTTTGCTTCTTATATGGCTTCTACTACGACATCAAACTTGGTAGACAAAGATATAAAGACCTTCTCAATCACTGTTATATTATTAATGTCTTCAAGATATATTTTTAAATGAGTGACGATAGAAATGACCCTATTCATGAAAGAATCAATGTCCTTTGTCTCCTTCATCTGCAAAATTTCGAAATCTCTCCTAGTATTCTGTAATTTAACAATATTGACTTTTTCCATACTTTGATAGCTTGTCGCAAAGGTTTCCCATGCCTCCTTTGCTGAAGACATGATAATTATCTTCTGGAACACTAATCGGTCCACTCCCTGTTGGATAAGAAGTGTTAGCCCCCTATAAATTCTTTGACAAGCAAGCAGGGGGCTAAATTGTTTTTGAGCCTTCAAGGAATGCATTTTTCTTGAAAAACACATCATCCTTGAAGCCTCCTTGTGCCTTGTGTCCTTTGATAAAATCTCCTTCAATGTTTCTATCCACAAAGCCTCACTGATTTTAAAAACTGTGCTCCAAAGGGCCTTTATTTACCCCTTATACCACTGCAAAAATCTCCATTTCATCCATTTTTTCCCTTTTTTCAAAGCCTCCCTTCCACCCCAAAATCCCTCCTCTAGTCCTCCTAAACCATCCTAAAATCCCCTTTAAACCACGCATACACCCTTTTTTTGGCCAAGAAACCCATTTTTCCTCTATCGTTATCCCTATTTGGCTTTGATTTTCATTAAAAATAAACCAAAAAACCCATTTTATACCTTTATAACGGGCTAGCCCCCTTCGGCCAGCTCCCTTGACCTTTACCCCATGTGACCCGAGCACCAAAACCAAGCGCTAGCTCAAAAAGCACTTAACGCATTTGGTTTTCGGGAGCGTTTCTAACCGTTGATTTTCCCGGCCATCCGACGGTCCATATTCATCCGCCTCGGTGGTCCCCGTGCCAAAACAATGTGCAGAAATCGGCAGTATCTATCGCACCGCTTTTGGGAGGTGGGCAGTATTTTTAATTTCAGAGCGATTCCACTCATTGCATGATACATGGCTCCGCGCACTGTTCATAAACCGCCCTCCATCGCGCATTATCGTTCGACCACAGATTCAGCGTGATTTCGTTGTACACTGTCCGATCTGGGGTGGGCCATCTGATGGTCATCGCTCCACGGAGTTGCACAGGAGTTAATCTAGTGCAACTAGTGCCCCTGGCCTACCATCCATCACCCCTGACGCATTTTCAGCCGTCAATCTCCACCTAAGATCGGACAGTCCAGATTTAATGCATGCCCGCCATTGACCCCCTCTCGCCACGTCACCCATTCCACGTGTTTCATCACATCTTTTGCCCGTCCCTGTATATATATTCATTCAAAAGGCAAATTTTAATGTTTTACGTTAAAATTTCCATTCTCGCCACCCTCCAACTGCATTTTCCCACTGTGCCACCATTCTGCAAGCCTCCCACTGCATTTTCCACCATAATCCCACACTATTCTGCCATTTCACCAGCCTGCACGGCCAATTTCCTCGTCCCCGCTATTGGTGTCCCGTGTTTTGATAGTTTGGAAAATCAAAAGACAAGGCAACATCATAACCAATCTTTAGAGTTACAGGATCTAGTCCTCCTATTCTCAGAGAGGGATCTCTCAAAATTTTGTTTGCAAAGGTTTATCTTGTGTGCTTTGAGTATTGATTTTAGACTAGTTATTAAGTGCAGGTATTTGTTTGGTTGGTTGGGTTGAATTGATATAGTAGAACATAAAAGGTCTAGGAAAGATATATAGGATAGTAAAATATATTTGTTTCGTTGACGATAGGTCAAAAAGAAGGTCGTAACATGCTATCGAAAGGATGTGGATACTCGAAGGAAAATCTAACTTGACCACGGGATCTTTTTGTTTGGAGATGGAGGGATAGACATTAATGATTTGGAAAGAGGTTTTAATTCTCAACAAAGGAATTTGAAAGCATGGTGAAACAATAAAGAGGTTTTTGATAGACGAGGGCTAACCATAAATTCTACAAATCACACTTTGAGCAAATAATGATTTGAAAACAACAAAGTAAAATCTAAGATTCGGGGAACTCCCTATTTCCTCAAAGATTTTATTCTAAAGGACTTTAGAAAACATATAAGATTTACTGATAATCACAGTCATAGAAGAGAGAACACCTAATACATCTATGATCATAACTATAACGACCTTTAAGCCAACTGTTTAAGTGAGGACAAAGGGCAAGATCAAAACAAACCTCTCTGATTCACTATAAGCAAAGAACTTCAAAGGGAGACTTCAATAACAGTTTTTTAAGTGGCAACAGATAAGCAGGGAGAACCATAAATCATCTTGAAACCAACTATCCAAACTATTAAGGAAATAAAAAAGCATGAAGACTAAAGAGAAAGAGTAAAGCCTCTAAAATACTTCAGCAGAAGAAAACATAGAACAGTGAAGGATGAACAGGTCTAAGGTGCTTCCAGGAGTAATTTCTTAGCCTATTATTTTCTGTCCTACTGTAGTGAGAAATTATGGAACATAATGAAAACAGGGAAAAACATGAAATAGTTCAGAATAATTCACCAACAGCCAAGCTCATGAATCCAATGATAGAGCCTTCTCAGGAACAAACATGCAACAACATCATCAAGATCTCCAAGACTTCAATTTGTTCTCCAACTTCAAAGGACTATGTATTTATTTCAGAGAGCTTCAATATTATAGCTTGTAGTCAAACAATAACCAACCAACCAACAACTTCTCATCTTCTAGAGAAGTATTTATAGAAGGATGAGGAGATAAGATCTGAATAAAGATATCCTAAGGTAATTAATACAGATTCAAGACTTCTTGGCCTTTTCAGGGGCTCGATGAAAATTTTTATAGGTGTTTCTCTGTATTAACTATTTTATAGTTAATATCAAAGTTTGATGGGAGCTTTGTTGACTTTAAGGCTCTGCATAATGTGGAGTAATTCTGCAGATATTTGTTGCATTAGTTTCCTGTGGCAGAATTAACTTCTTGGAAGCGCTGGAGGCAGATATTTCTTTAAGCAATAACTTCGGCCTCTGTTTGAAAATTTTGAGGCAACAGGTGGCTATGTGGTAGCTGGGGAATCAATTTCACCTCAGAATGCAGCGGTGGTGGTATTTTCTGCCTGTCAAACACTTATAATTTCTCCTGACTCTGTTTTAACTCTGGGAATTAGGCTTGTGATAAGCATTCTTAGCCGTAATTCCCATATCTTTTTTCAATATTCTATTCTTCTGTGCTGTGTCTTCAAAACTGATACTCTTTTAAATTGTGTTTAAAGTGTAGTGTCTTGTCAATGTGCAGAGCCGCACAGGGCTTTTAAAGGCATCAATGCCCCATAGAGCATCGATGAACAATGAAAATAGAGCTCGGCGGAATGGTCCCTTTTAATAGTTCAAAGGTGTGGAAAACGTCTTTCCCAACCTTCGGCCCTTCTTCGTTAAACAATGGGAAATCATAAATTGTGTTTAAATTTTAGTGTCTTGTCAATGTGCAAAGCCGCACGGGCTTTTAAAGGCATCAATGCCCCATAGAGCATCGATGAACAATGAAAATAGAGCTCGGTGGAATGGTCCCTTTTAATAGTTCAAAGGTGTGGAAAACGTCTTTCCCAACCTTCGGCCCTTCTTCATTAAACAATGGGAAATCATAAAAACATCTGCAAAACACAAAAATAGTTAAGAAATCCTGTGAAAATAGGTTAAATTGCTTTAGAAGGCGGGAGAGGAACGTAGCTGTTGGATCGGGACATGTGGATGGTCTGGATCTAACAGGGAATCGCAATCAGTGGGAGGTGGAAAAGGGTGCGATGAGAAATCTCCGATGCGATTGCGCGATCGGGAGGGTAGAAATGATTAGACGATGACCGTTGGATCTGAGGATCAGATCAACAGTGGAGAATGCATCGGGGAGTCGCAATCAGAGGGGCAAAAAAAAACCGCATGCGATTAAAATTAGTGATGCGATTGAAATCGCCGATGCAATGGAGCGCTCACCATTTGATCGGCTGTCGATCAATGGCAGAGATGAACCGGGAGAAAACCTTTGTAATATATGAAAAAACAAAGGTTTGAAACAAAACAAAGGATTTTTCGGCTTCGTGGGCGGAAAAAGTGCATAGAATGAATAGGCGCCCGACTGCGAGGTCTTTAATTATATGGAGGATGATATGCCCGGGGCGTATTTGAAGAAAGGGTCAATCACAATCGGAGTTCGGACCAGGTTTTTCAATCAATCCATTTGAAATATTTGCGATGCGATTTGGGATTTTAAACACAAAAAGGCTATCGCATTGGAACTTTTTAATGATGGCAAAAGACTTGTGCACTTTGAATCTGTGTGATGCGATTAGCACTGAAAGGATTTGGTGTTTGGTTTTGACGCATGGGCATGTGGGGGGAAGTGGTTTAGGACTTAGCCCAAGGGGCTTAGGTCCATAGTAATAAAACTTGTTTTTTATGAAAAATTTCAAGGTTTTAAATGGATTTGGGGGTTTCGGCACAGTTCAAAGAAAAGCTTTAAACCAAGTAAGGAGGTTTTTCATGAATGGAAGGAGAAACTTATGAAAAGTAGAGGATATAATATGGAGAAAAGGGGAAGCAAATGAAGGTTAGTTATGAGTGGGAGAAGGGGGGGAAATGATGGTTTTTTCAGCAGTTTCTTACATGAAATTAGAAAAATTAATGGGAACAGCAATGAGGATTTTGGACAGAGGCATGAGGCCTATAAGGAGTCTCTAAAAGCCAACAATTTTTAGTGATAAAATTTGTTCCTTGGAGGCTCAAAAAAGTCTTAGCCACCTTTTGGTATAACAACTATTATAGGTGGCTAATAGTGGCTCCACTTGGGGATGGTGCCTTCTCGAAGGCATCAAGAATTTCAGACCTTGCATTTTTTGGGAGGATGATCAGTTGCCTCATCCATTGGGTTGCCTTTCTTTGATTGAATGATCTTCTTTTGCTCTGGAAATGCTAACAGCCATGGAAAATAATGGATTTTTCATCAACAAGCTTTCTACCTACCTAATCCTACTGATATAACATTTTATCTTTCTAGAGTGCATTTGGATTGGCAAACTCTCTTTCAACACTTTAGCCTTTTTTGAAAGCAAAAAATCTAATCTAGTTCCACTTCTTATTTCTCCATGGATTCAGATTAAACAGTTGAATCCATATAATTCTCTACCTAATCTACTATCTGTTTGGGATTAAACTGTCCAATCAGATTTTATTCTCTACTTTCTACAATAGAAATTTAAAAACATCCAAGTCAAGATTAAGCTGTTTGACTTGCTGTGATCTATGGCATAAGAAAAAGCTGCACATAGACATTATTTTGCAGAAAATTAAATCAAAATGTAAGGCTTAAGATCTGGAAGTTTTATAGCACTTCCTTCATATTTTACAGCTCTGTTTGTACTACTGTGTGAGCTATTTTCTTCATCATCTAGTTCAGATCTTGAGCTGATTAGGACCAGTTTTGCATCTGTTTTGACTCAAAAAATAAAACAGATTTGAGTCATCTTTCTTTTGGAAACTTAGGTTCAGTTTTTAGCTTGTTTGAACATTTGATTTCTATCCTAAACTATCTACTGATAAGCCAAGATTATACAGTTTGGAAAACTGAATTCACTATCCTATCAGCAGAAAAATTTAAAGCTAATTAGTCAAGATTGAACAGTTTGACTAACTAGAAGTGTGTTTTGAGGAGTGGCTTTTAAGCTTGCACACGTTCAGAATTTATTTTCCTTTTGGCATGGGGCTGTGCCTTTCTTTTTTTCACAATTTGCCCTCTTTCCCTTATGTATTTTTTATTTTTCTAACTTTGAATGCAATGGTTAGACTATGATATTTACAATGAAAAAATAAAAATGCTTTGAAACCTAGGATTCTTGGCAGAAATAATGCTTGAGCATTCTACCATTGACAGGACCTCCATATAGATCTTCTCCATTCAATTATTTCAAGAAAAATGTATTGTGACCTCTCTCAGCATGAATAATATAGGGCCCTTTCCACAAGTTCTCAAACTTGCCATGTTTTCCCTTCTCTTCTCTTCTTGAATCCCACTTAAGAAAAACATTTCCAGATTGGAAATTGTTCGCCTTGGTTCTCTTATCGAATAGTTTCTTCATATTCTCTTGAACCAACTGTGTTCTCTCATAGACTTCCTCTCTGGTTTGCTGTAAATGGATTTTCTGGTTGATTCTTCTCTGCATATCATTTTCTTCAATCTGCACTTCTTGAAGGAGCTTCATGACTGGCACTCCCAATGAGGTGGGAAATACTGCATCCATGCCATACACTAACTGATAGGGGGACATGTTAATTGATTTCTTTGTGTTCAACCTATCGGCCCATAAGGCATGAACCAGTTTACTGTGCCATGATTTCTGATTTTTTTTCCAACAGCTTTTTGATTATATTGATGAGAATCTTGTTGGAAGACTAAGCTAATCCATTCCCTTGGGGATAGTAAGCAGTGGAATGGCCCAAGGTTATATGGTATTTGTGACAGAAATCAACCATCTTCTTAGATTTAAAAGCAGCAGCATTGTCTGTTATGATTTTTTTGGGACAACCAAATTTGGATAGGATATTTGTTTCAAGGAACTTGATAATGACAGAGTCATTAGCATTCCTGGATGGTATAGCTTCTATCCATTTGGTAAAGAAGCTAGTAGCTGTGAGGATCCATTTATGCTGAGCTGAGGAGGATGGGTGAATTTCCCCAATGAAGTCTAAATCCCATTGTTGAAAAGGTGCCTCAACTCTGATAGGATGTAAAGGTAAGGGAAGGAGTTTTCTCTTGCCTTCAAAGATTTTACGTTTATGGCAAGACATGACTAATTTCTGAGTGTCTGGGAAAAGGGTAGGCCAATAGTAACCAGATCTAAGAATTTTGTTTGCTGTGGCCTTCCAGTAGAGGTGTCCTCCACATTCTCCATCATGCATTTCATGCATGATTTTTCCTGCATCATCTTCAAGTAAACATTTAAGCAAAATTCCAACAGCATTTTTCCAATATAATACTCCATCTAATATGCAAAAACTCAAACCTTTTTGTTTTAGAAATCTAGCTTTAGTTTTAGACAAAGAAGGAGGGGCATTTAGATATAAAAGCACATAAATAATGTCAGCATACCAAGGAGAATTTAGAAATGTTTCTTCAATGAAAGGAGCATCAGATTCTTCTATTTCTTCCAACACATTTACCATATTCATGTCTAGTGCTTGGAAGTTAGACTCAGCCATAAGTTTTTCTAATCCTTGTCCTTTAACTAACTTGGTGGGCCTGATCTCTAAGTCATACTCGAGAATAGTTGCAATCCATTTTCCCCTTTTACCATCAGGGTCTTGACTTAGAATATCCTTGACAACAGTATGTGGAACAAAAGCAATTATGTGAAAGTGTAAAATGTAGACCCTAAAATCCTTTAAATCTTTCACTAATGCTAAGGCTTTCTTTTCCATGATGTTATATTTAAGAGGAGCATCTCTTGAAGCCCTGCTAAAGAAAGATATTGGTTGTTCTTGCCCCAAGTCATTCTTTTGAAGCAAAACTGCAGCTATTGTATGTTCAGATGCAAAAGAAAAAATTTAAAAGTCTTTGGTAAAATCTGGACTAATCAGGACTGGTGTTTGGGTAAGAGCTTGTTTGACCAGCTCGAACGATTGTTTAGCGGGTAAAGTCCATTTTACACCCACATCTTTTTTAAGAATTTTTGTAATGTTTTTTAATAGCTCGACAAGGTTGGGGATGAATCTCCTTAGAAAATTTATCTTTCCAATGAAAGATTGTAATTCTTTGAGGCTTCTTGGATGACTGATCTGTAATATGCCATCTATCCTTGTAGGGTCTATTTTGATTCCCTCTTCTGAAATTATGTGGCCAAGAAGTTTACCTTCTTAGAGACCAAAGAGTGTCTTCTTGGGATTCAGTGACAAGAAAAATTTTCTACATTTCTCAAAAACGTTTCTTAAGTGAATCAAATGTTCTTCATCAGTTTTTGAAAAGACAATTATGTCATCAAGGTAAATAATTATGAAAAAGCCAATATCTTCAGAAAATGCTATGTCCATGGCCCTTTGGAAGGTGGCCCCTGCATTCATTAATCCGAAAGGCATTTTGACATACATAAAGGTGCCCCAAGGAGTGGTAAAAGAAGTTTTGATTTGATCACTTGGGAGCACTAACACCTGGTTGTAACCTAAGAACCCATCTAAGAGCGATATCCTTTTAGACCCAACTACCTTTTGAAGTATATGGTCCATCTTAGGCAAAGGGTAGTTGTCTTTTAGGGATGCTTTGTTTAAGTTTCTGAAGTCAATACAAAGCCTAATCTCCCCTGTCTTTTTCCTAACAGAAACTAAGTTTGATACCCATTCTGAAAACCTAACAGGTACTATAATGCCAGCATCATGCATCTTTTCAATTTCAGCTTTAACTAATGGTAATAAAAGTGTGTTTATTCTCCTTAGTTTTTGTTTCAAGGGCTTTTGATTTTCCTTCAGGGGAATCTTGTGCTGAATGATGCTGGTATCATAAGATCTTAGATCTGTGTATGCCCAGACAAAAACATCTTTAAACTCTTTAAACAGGTCAATGTATCGAGATTTCATATGAGTTGAAAGAGTGCTGGACAATTTAATCATTTTGGGTTCTGTTAGGGAACCTATGTTGTGTTCTTCTACGTTTGTTTCTACAGGCTCCATTTTTGGTTCTTTGGCTACATCATTAAAGTCGAAAAGGTGTTCTAAAGGTGAGAGACCTCTTGGAATTGAATCGTTCTTACATTCTAAAACTTCCAGGTCTTTTTGGTCCATGTCGTCAATTAACTCTGCTTCAAACGGACTCTCGCAATGATTTATATCAGCATAGTGTGTTATTTCATCTTCTGGGATTTCTTCGATATATAAACAGTTTTCCTTATGGCTAGTTTCTGATATTGGTATGCTAAAATCATTTTCTGATTTCAAGAAATCATCTATGTGTTTGTTAGAGTCAAACACCTGCCAGTGATCTTCGTTATCAGGTACAACAGGCCTTTGTTTTACTTTTACGGTAAGCTGTTCATTTATTTCAGGTGTTTGACAATTACTGGCATTAAAAGCGACTTCATTTGCCAAATGATTAAACGCTCTAAGAATGAAAATAAGTTCGTATTTTTCAAAGGTTTTCAATAAATCAAGGGCAGCGTTCTGATATTCCCTAAGCCTCAAATTTCTGGCTGAGAATTCTCCTTTGATTTGTTTTATGATAAGTTCAGAATCTCCTAAGATTGATATCTTCTGGGCTTGTAGCTGTTTAAGTAATTGTAAGCCTAGGAGAAGTGCTTCATACTCGGCGATATTATTAGTGCACGGGAAATCCAATTTATATGAAAAACTTTGATTTTTATTTTGAATCCACACACCTGCCCCTGCACTTGTCTTATTACAGGATCCGTCAAAGTTTATCATCCAAAGTATGTCATTCCTATTTTCATTTTCTTACTGCTGTTGATTGGTAGTGTTTCGAATTTGATTGAGGGGAAGATTGGATTGTTCCGGTGAAATGATTGGGTCTCTTTATCTTGTTGAGTAATTTCATCTTCGTTACATAAGATAAAGGAATCTAAACTTGACTGAATGGAGTAGATTGGAGAGTTGTTTGGTTTGTCTATGTTGCTCACCATGTACTTCATATGAGATTCCCTGTATAGTCTTCTGTTTTGGTTAAAAATGAGAATGGTGGCATAAGACATGTCCATTTGAAGGCTTCCCTAAAGTTTGGCTCCCCAAGATCTTGATAGGAGCATGCCATACTTAGGGGGAATGTGAGCTACAACTATATCCATAACCAGACTCTTAGTAGGAATTTGAGCTAAAGTAACACACAAATCTTTGATTAAACCCAAAAATTTGACTCGGCTTGAGTTGAAAGAATACAAATCTTTGTATGGTTTAGTAATCTTTAAGCCTAAGCTCTCCATTACCACCTTGGGCATCAGATTGTACGAAGCTCCCGAATCTAACATGGCATTGTGTAAGATTTTCTCATGTATGTTCAAGCTAATATAGAAGGGAGGGATAGCCCCTTCTTGATATTTTCCTTCAACTTCTGGATCAAACAATAACTCAGGTTTTTCATCTGTCAAGTTTAAAGTGTCTATATCCCTTCCTAAGTTCAAATCTTTTAAAACTTGGTTTTTGTACACTTCTTGGGTTACTAGTTCAACTAGGGGGATGGTGACTTTTATCTTGGCAATCTCTCCCTCAAGGCTGAAAGGGATAATTGACTTATTCGTATTTACATATGTATTTTCAATTGAATTCTTTTCAGCAACTTTGATTTGCTGAACCTTATTTAGAATGGTGATGGGGATAGTTTTATTAGGACCATTAGCTGAAGTGCTAGGGGTACTCTATTCAACATTTGGCTGGACACCTTTGTCTTTGTTTAAGTCTGGTTTTTTGGCTGAAATGTTGGTTTTTTCTGCTGTCCTTTTGGGTTGGTCTTCTACGTTTTTCTTGACAGCAGTGCTAGTATTCTTATCTTTTGAATTATTTATGCTTCCATTGCTCCTAAGATCATACTGTTTATGCACTTTCATGATTGCATTTTCAAACCCTAATCTATAGTCATCAGAATCTTCATGGTTGTTTGTACTTTGATCAGAGAAGAAACCTTGTTCTTCCTCTGTGAGGAAAACATCATCCCCACTATCTGATCCAATCAAGTTTACATGAGATTCTTCCAACCTTTCCAACTCTCTCTCTTCCTCATATTGATCTACATAGTTTTGTTGGAAGGGAGGTCTAATCTGTTGGTCATTTTCGTTCTGTTTGTCTTGATTGTTTTCTCTTTGATAATTCTGATTTATATTTCGAGGAGCAGCTTGGTTTTGATTTGCTTGTGCTTTCTTAATTATACTCATCTCTTTCATCATTTCTTCCAACATCCTCTCCATTTTTGGGCTTGAAGTAGAGGGAGTGGACTCTTCTTTAAAAGAAACTCTCTTCTCAGTTTTCATTCTTTCTCTCTTCTCTATTAGGTTGACTTCCACAGAAAGAGCACCTCTTTGCATATCTTCAAGAGTTGCAAAATCTCTCTCTCTTAGCGAATAGGTCATGTCAAAGTCAAACCCTTCAGGAAACTTGTTTAAAGTTGAGCCTTGTGGAGGTTTTAGTTCAGGGTAAAGTGCATTATACACACTATTAAATATAGTGCAATAGGCTTGCACACTTTCCCCAGGGTTTCTATGGAGATTTTTGTAATTAGAAAGGACTTGGAGAGGATTCTTCTTTACTTCCCATTTGTTTAAGAATGTTTGATGGAAGCCTTGGAGATCATTAATACTATGGGGGGCTAGACCTTTGAACCATTTTCTTACTTCTCCCCCTAAAGTATGAGAAAATAACCTAAGCTTGACTGAATCGTCATCGATTTCATTTCTGTAAAAGTAGTCATTCATTTTATCTACATGTTGTGATGCGGTTATAACATTGTCAGCATCATACAATGGAATTTTGGACTGATAGTCCTGTGGAAGGTTATCTAATGGTACAGGAAGGACTAGAGGACCATACCATGCTGCCATGATAGGTGGTGGGGGTGGATTCACAAGAGGGGGAGTGGGTTGAAGTGGAGTGGTTTGGACAGTGGATGTTGGATGGACAGATGTGGATGTATCGGGGATAGAGTGTTGAGCTGACCTTGGATGAGAGACACCTAAATTTAGAAGGAAATGTAAATCAGGTGGTGTTGTTTCTCTACTGCCAGGTTGTTCACTTTGTTCTGGGGATGAAAGTGAAGACTTAGAGTCTATCTGAATTATATCATCAAGCGACCTATTTATAAAAGGATTCCTTAAGTTGACCTGTGATTGGTGTAGAGCTGCAAGATTTTCAGGGACTGAATTTGCTCTCAAGGGTGGTCTAAAAACAGTCAAAAATTTTATCTTGGAAGATTTCAGGGTTGTCAACTTCTTCCAATGGGCTAGGGTGAGGGTAGGCTCTAGTATGAATCTTTCTAGGAGCCACTATGTTATGTTTTGCAGACGTAGTTGAAAAAGAAACGTTTTAACCAATATGACAATCTTTAAGAGGCTAACTGAAATTTTCAGAAGGAGGAAAATTATAATCTTAAAGCCTTCTAGCTGAGTTTGTATGATGTTGTTCAAGACTTGGTGTCTTCCCAGTCGAGTCTTAAGGTCTGTTTTTAGGATTGTGGAGTCGCCAGATGAAAAATTTTTAGCTCTTTTGGAGGTAAAAGGTTTTATGGTCCACCACTAGGTTTATTATGAAGCCAAACTGAAATGTTTTGGGTTTTTCTGAGTTATTTTGGTCTTATAGGTTAAAGGAGTGTTCTAAGTCTAATTTCACACTTAGCTAAGGTGTTCAAACAAACAGAGTTGCTCTTATGGCTTGGTAACTGGTTCCTTCAAGGTTTGATAAGGTTTAACGGGAATACTAAGGGTTACTTAGTTTGTCACTGATTCAATTAAGTCTTATCATGATTACCATTTGTTAAGTAGTGCCTGAAGAAGGTTACTTATGTTATACTGGGCCTAAAAATTTTGAAGAAGGTTTTTTAAACCACTATATTCTCAGTAGGTCCCACCGTGATCGCCATTAAGTTGGTGTCCCGTGTTTTGATAGTTTGGAAAATCAAAAGACAAGGCAACATCAGAACCAATCTTTCGAGTTACAGGATCTAGTCCTCCTATTCTCAGAGAGGGATCTCTCAAAAGTTTGTTTGTAAAGGTTTATCTTGTCTACTTTGAGTATTGATTTTAGAGTAGTTATTAAGTGCAGGTATTTGTTTGTTTGGTTGGGTTGAATTGATATAGTAGAACATAAAAGGTCTAGGAAAGATATATAGGATAGTAAAATATCTATTTCATTGAGCAATGGAGTCAAAAAGAGGTCGTAACATACTTATCAAAGGATATGGGATATCAAAGGGTGAATATAACTTGGCCAGATGATCTTTTTGTTTCTGGAATGGAATGAACATTAATGATTTGGAAAGAGAGTTTTAATTCTCAACAAAAGGAATTTGAAAGCATAATTTGAAACAATAAAGAGTTCTTTGATAGACAGGGCTAGCCATAAATTATACAAATCACACCTTTAAGAAAATAATGATTTCAAAACAACTTTCAAAGTAAAATCTAAGATTTGGGGAACTCCCTATTTCCTCAAAGATTTTATTCTAAAGGACTTTAGAAAACATATAAGATTTACTGATAATCACGGTCATAGAAGAGGGAACACCTAATACATCTATGATCATAACTATAATGACCTTTAAGACAACTGTTTAAGTGAGGACAAAGGGCAAGATCAAAACAGACCTCTCTGATTCACTATAAGCAAAGAACTTCAAAGGGATACTTCCATAACAATTTTTTAAGTGGCAACAAACAAGCAGGGAGAACCATAAATCATGCTCAAACCAACTGTCCAAACTATTAAGGAAATAAACAAGCATGAAGACTAAAGAGAAAGAGTAAAGCCTCTAAAATACTTCAGCAGAAGAAAACATAGAATAGTGAAGGATGAATAGGTCTAAGGTGCTTCCAGGAGTCATTTCTTAGTCTATTATTTTCTATCCTACTGTAGTGAGAAATTATGGAACATAATGAAAACAGGGAAAAACATGAAATAGTTCAGAATACTTCACCAACAACCAAGCTCATGAATCCAATGATAGAGCCTTCTTAGGAACAAACCTGCAACAACATCATTAAGATCTCCAAGACTTCAATTTGTTCTTCAACTTCAAAGGACTATGTATTTATTTCATAGAGCTTCAATATTACAGCTTGTAGTCAAACAATAACCAACCAACCAACAACTTCTCATCTTCTACAGAAGTATTTATAGAAGGATGAGGAGGTGAGATCTGAATAAAAATCTCCTAAGGTAATTAATACAGATTCAGGACTTCTTGGCCTTTTGAGGGGCTCGATGAAGAATTTTACAGGTGTTTCTCGGTATTAACTGTTTTATAATTAATATCAAAGTTCGATGGGAGCTTTGTTGACTTTGAGGCTCTGCATAATGTGGAGAAATTCTGCAGATATTTGTTGCATTAGTTTCCTGTGGCAGAATTAACTTCTTGGCAGCGTTGGAGGCAGATATTTCTTTAAGAAATAACTTCAGCCTTTGTTTGAAAAGTTTGAGGCAACAAGTGGCTCTGTGGTAGTTGAGGAATCAATTTCGCCTCAGAATGCAGCGGTGGCGATCTTTTCTGCCTGTCAAACATTTATAATTTCTCCTGACTGTGTTTTAACTCTAGGAATTAGGGTTTTGATAAGAATTCTTAGCCGTAATTCCCATATCTGTTTTCAATCTTCTATTCTTCTCTGTTGTGTCTTCAAAATTGATACTCTTTTACATTTCGTTTAAAGTGCAGTGTCTTGTCAATGTGCAGAGTCGCAAAGGGCTTTTAAACGCATCAATGCCCCATAGAGCATTGATGAACAATGAAAATAGAGCTCAGAGGAATGGTCCCTTTTAATAGTTCAAAGGTGTGGAAAACGTCTTTCCCGACCTTCGGCCCTTCTTCGTTAAACAGTGGGAAATCATAAAAACATCTGCAAAACACAAAAATAGTTAAGAAATCCTGCGAAAATAGGTTAGACTGCTTCAGAAGGCGGGAGAGGAGCGTAGCCGTTGGATCAGGACACATGGACGGTCCGGATCTAACCGGGGAGTCGCAATCGGTGGGAGGTGGAAAAGGGTGCAATGAGAAATTTGCGATGCGATTGCGCGATCGGGAGGGCAGAAACGATTAGACGATGACCGTTGGATCTGAGGATCAGATCAACGGTGGAGAATGCATCGGGGAGTTGCAATCGGGGGGTCAAACAAAAACCGCATGCGATTAAACTTTGCGATGCGATGGAGCGCTGGTCGTTTGATTGGCTGTCGATCAACGAAAGAGATGAACCAAGAGAAAACCTTTGTGATATATGAAAAAACAAAGGTTTGAAACAAAACAAAGGTTTTTTCAGCTTCAGGGGCGGAAAAAGTGCATAGAATGAATAGTCGCCCGACTGCAGGGTTTTTAATTATATGGAGGATGATATGCCCGGGGCGTATTTGAAATAAGGGCCAATCGCAATCGGAGTTTGGACTAGGTCTTTCAATCAATCCATTTGAAATATTTGCGATGCGATTTGCGATTTTAAACACAAAAAGGCTATCGCATCGGAACTTTTTAATGATGGAAAAAGACTTGCGCACTTTGAATCTGTGCGATGCGATTAGCGCCGAAAGGCTTAGGCTTTTGGTTTTGACGCATGGGCATGTGGCGGGAAGTGGTTTAGGACTTAGCCCAAGGGGCTTAGGTCCATAGTAATAAAACTTGTTTTTTATGAAAAATTTCAAGGTTTTAAATGGATTTGGGGGTTTCGGCATAGTTCAAAGAGAAGTTTTAAACCATGTAAGGAGGTTTTTCATGAATGGAAGGAGAAACTTATGAAAAGTAGAAGAAATAATATGGAGAAAAGGGGAAGCAAATTAAGGTTAGTTATGAGTGGGAGAAGGGGGAAAAATGATGGTTTTTTCAGCATTTTATTACATGAAATCAACAGAATTAATGGGAACAACAATGAGGATTTTAGACAGAGGCATGAGGCCTATAAGGAATCTCTAAGAGCCAAAAATTTTTAGTGATAAAATTTGTTCCTTGGAGGCTCAAAAAAGTCTTAGCCACCTTTTGGTATAACAATTATTATAGGTGGCTAACACCCGCTGCATCCACCCACCCCGTGCATGTTTTTCTTAATGTGTTTTCATGTTTTGCAGGGTTACAAGCAGGCGGAAAACTTCCATGATTCATCTACACTATTGTAGTGGCACAGTGCACAGAAGAAGCTAAACTTAAAGCCTGATATTAAAGGAAAATGTTCGGAAAGGTGTCTGCAACGTGAATTTCATCAAAGAACAGAGTTCAGACTCTGCAAAACCTCTCCGGCGCCATTAAAACTCAAATTTCACGGACAGGGACAACATTGGAGTAGTGAAGGATGTCAGTGAAAGATCATAGAGTTTAAGGCATATAATTAAATATTGTAAGCCTTAACTAAACAATTAGAGGCAAAATACCAGGTCGAAGACTGCGAGGATCGATCAAAAGGTCCTAGGGCACATGAAACAATGCCAACAGGGTTTCACCATCAACAGAATGTTCTTTCCCGTGAAAGGAAGAAGTGTCGATGCAGTTTTCATTTTATGCCGTGTTCTAGAGGATTTTTCTGCCCTGACAACAGTCCTAATGCTATTGGGGCATTTGATATGCAGTATGGCAGACTTCGCAGTCATTTATTTACCTTTTTGTTTATTCACCAAAGTACTTCAAAGTACTGTAGCCAAAGTACATCAGAGGCATACCGGAGTAAATGGAAGCCTGGAGAAGACCACTCTTTCTCCCAAAGAGTGCCACAGATAAATGCATAGAATTTAAACAGAAGGGGCTTCGACCCTCTTTCTTTTCTGCATTTTAATGCTTCATTTAGTTTTTCACCTACCTCCTCCGCCCTCTTCAGCTATAAAATTCATGAAGGAAGTCATTGTAAAGGTTGTTGATCGGTTATCAGAGAATTACAAGTTGTTTCTTTTGAGACATAGTCTCTGTGTAAAGTTGTAACATAGGCTGAGGAAGATGTTTTCGGACTGAATATCCAGCTACTAGTAATGTTGTACTTGACTGATGTTGCTCTTTAATATGACAAGCACATTTCTTTGGATCCTGATCTAAAGCAGCGGTAATGTTTTTCCTATCTCTGTTTTTGTTTAATTAGCAGTTCACCTCATTTCATTTCTACTGGCTCGCATCAGAAATCTGGCATAGGATTTACCCTTGTTAGGTACCCTATGTTTCTGCTCTCCTTACTTTTCATGTTTTCTATCAAATGTGTTATCTAAGAGTTGATTTTAGTTAATTTAACCAGTGTAATGGATGTCATTGCCTGCTAGCTGATGTATGAATTAAATGAATATGTTCTTAGATGTTCTTGTTAGGGTTTAATTGAACGAATTGGGAACACTGGGAGGTCTAGAACTCTGTCTCTATCTCACTAGGATCCTTTTCAATTAATTGAACCTTTCTAAGATCCCTCAAGCTGGAGGTCGAAGCATTGAGAGTTCAAAGTCTCTCTCTGATCTTAGGTCTTTAACTTTGTGTTTTAAACCTTTATTATTTCCTCTTCCCTTACCATTTCATGTCACACTATCATTTTTAAGATCCGATGCTTTAGATGAATAGTCCAACTGAAAGCCTGCACATTGAGTAGCAAGTAAACCCTTTCCTGACTCCATTGCCCAATGGTCTTGAACGTTCCCTGGAATCTCTTACCTCTGCCTAAAATCCTCTTTGCTTAGCCTTGTCTTATATCGAACCTTTCTTTCCTGATTCCCAACAACCAAATATACATCAAACAAACAAACCCCGAGCCTTATAACTAGCCTAATATCTTCACACTGAGCTTCAAAGTCATATACCTTTGACATATCATAGAGAGATCCCTCTCTAGACCCAGGAGGGCTAGATCCTAAGGTCTGAAAGTGGTTCTGAAGTTGTCTCATCTTTTGGTCTTGCCAATCTGGCCAAAACATGGGAACCCCAACAAGAAGCAATGCCTGTACATTCTTCCTCTTGTCTTTCTTCCATTGCTCCCTATCTACATTACTTAGGGCTCATTCTTCTGCGTTATTCTAAGGTTCTACAAGCCCAAACTTGACATGATCACATACATCATGCACTTTTAGCATAGTCTCCATTTTAATAGCCCACACATCATAATATTTTCCAGTGAAAGAAGGAAGTTGTCGTTGAAAACTTGATGTGGCCATCTTGCTTCAAAAAAAAAATTCTTTGTTAAAAACCCTAAATTTCTCTTCTTTCTATGAAGGCTTTGCAAAACTCCTAAAAAAAAATTCTCTATCAATAAAATTCTACTATATATTTTTATATAATAACTTAAAAAAAATAAATTTATATATATATAGAAAATATCTTTCATAATAAGCTCTTTAAAAAAATACTTATTAATAAAACCCTTTAGTTTCAATAGGTCTTCATTTATGAGTTTTATATAAATATTTGTAATAAAACAAAAAAATAAAACTCATGCACAAATGGGTGCTTGTTTTTTTTTGAAATCCTTAATGACTTGTACGTATATCAAATCTTTAAACAAAAATGCTGGGTACAATTCCCAAACGCAAACCAGCCTACCTTTTGAAAAAGGCTCATGGTCACGTATCACAATTCAACCGTTATTTGACTTTTGTATTTCTTAAATACGTCGTCGGCTGTTTGGTGTTAACCCGATTCCGCACCCTCTGACACAAATAAACTGCGGATTAAATCATGATTTTCTTAGGAGAAGTTGTGGATCTCTGCGTTTTCTTTATTGAAAACGTGCCGACCTGGTGTTTAAAAATATTAAAAATAAATAAAAATTGATGGCTTCTCGTCTTGGCCTTCTTCTCTGGATCCGCTCGCCCACAGATCTTCTGATCCTTCCTCAGCTCTGATACCAATTTTTTGGATAGACAAAGGATTCAAACACACAAATAACACAAGTATTTCACACACGAAACAATGATTTGTGACTCTTCAATTAATCTTCAATCACTCTAAATCACAATCTGAATACAATGAACCCAGTGAAGGGTATTGAACCTAAATTGACATGCACACACTCTCACATAACTCAAATTGATCAACTCTCACTTAATTCACTCTCTAACTCACTCACCAAATTTATCTATCACTCAACTCAACTAACTCACTTCACTAATTGTCTAACTCTCATGCAAAAGGTAATTATATATTTTAAAATATTATGTTAATATTATCATTAGTCCAGGGTTCGAATCAGGGGTGGGGCAATCGAGTTCTGGATCCTCCTCCTCGATGGAGTTGCGGTTTGTTCAAAAACGAAGACATGGAGTTGGGGTTTGTCACACTTATGTTGTTGTTGGGGTCCATTTCTTCCTTTTCCCCATTTAGATATGTTCTACTACCATAGTCCACGTGTTTTCTTCGCCTGCACGCCAATTCGTGTCGCTGCTGCTGCTTCTTTGTTGTTACCTTTTCCTTCCACATCTTCATTCTTTGCCCCTCTCCATGGGCCTTCTCCACCTACAATATGATTCTTACAGTTGCTCATCCATTATCCACAGACAGGGAAATATTCAAATCAAGGTTGGGTTGCCGAGTCGTAGAGAGATTCCAACAGTCATTATCCCTAGACAGTTAAATCTTCAAATCAATTTTGGGTTGCAGAGTGGCAGAGGGATTCGAGTGACGTATGTGACGATGTGACGATTAGATAATGAGTGGATGTGGTTCCATGAGTCTAAGGGGGACAGGGAAGGATGAGGTCAAGATTGTGTTTGATTCCTTTAATCACTGGCCGAGGCTACAGGATGGGAATGGGCATGTAGTGAAGAGCCTCCTCCCACCACCATTATTTTCCCTGCTTCATTGAATTGGGAAATACTAATACAACAAATAAATATATATATGTCCAGTCTTTTGTGAGGAAAACCATCCAAATTGAATTGACACTGAACTCATGCAACGGACCTAAAAGCCCGGTCTCATCCCGCCTCACAATTTATACGATACATTTGGTGCTTCCCTTACCTAAACATGCTACATTTCGTGGTTCCCTTTCTGAAATGTGACCAAAATTGAAGTGGAGGACTTCTGACTGAAAATAATGTGCCGCGAAAAATATCCAATCGATTAACATTGAAGAATACTGCGGCTGATATTCGTGGCTTCTATTTCTTATTCTTATCTAGTGTTTAGAAATTGTGCCTTGAACAGCGCTCGGGGATATATAGTTTTGTCTAAACCTCCCTTAACCATTGTGATAGATTTTAATTTTCATAATTATATCTTGGTTTTTGGGATAAATCTAAAAAGACCAACATAAATTTTTTTAAATATAAGTTTTATTTTGTATAATTTAATTTTAAGTTAAATTATTAATAGATTAAATAAATATATTTTTAATTAATCACATCATAATGATTAATATATTTTAAAATTTTAATGACAAAAGAATAAACAAACAATTATATTTTTAAACATTTATAATTTACTAAATTATTAATATAATTTTAAATTATAAAAACCTTAATTTAGTATTTTTATATTAAAAATTTATTTTTTTCTACTTTTTCATTATAATTAATAATGTTAGATTTAAGACTTTTGTGATCTATAATGTAGATAAAAGAACTTTCGGATTAATAACATCATAAGTAATTAGGTCGACGTTTTGAACCAGCGTCGACCTAATTCCTTATGATGTGATTAATCCGAAAGCTCTTTTATCTATATAATTAATAATTTCAAAAATTTTATGAACGAATTTCGATATTGCTTTTATTAACTTTATAATAATTTTGTGGAATGCAAAATGCTGTATTTAATCCATCAACGAAATGGCCAATTAAAATAATCTATTTGTAATATAAATAGATTTTTATAAATAATTAAAATTATAATCATTATTATTTATAAATTTAAAATTATATATATATATATATATTCCAATTCTTAAAACACCATGGATGGAAAGGATTTTCTATTTCTGTGTGAGAATATGAACATCGAAGATGAAAATCATTTCTTCTTAGAGTGCCCTGTGTACAACCACATTAGAGCTCAATTTCATAATCTTGGTTCCAATAACGGCCTTCTTAGCCTTTTAAAATGTCAAAATTATAGTGAACTTGGGAAGTTTCTCTGCAAGCTTTTCTAGCATTGGAATAATATCTTAAATCAAACTAAATAACTGTTTTCTTTAGGTCTGATAGACCAAAAATTGGTCTCAATGAACATTAACCATCATCATCATGATAAAAAAATAACTAAGAATATATTTATCTTTACACTTTTTCAATAATATTTAATAGTAATTATTATGTAAATTGATAAATAAACTAACTCAATGTGAAACATGTTGAATTTAAAAACTATAAAACCAACTTCTTAACTCCAAACTTGCAAAAAGAATTATATAAAGATGCAGAAATTATCTGAACCGCCAAAAATAGCTAGAATCTAGACCAAATAAAATAAAATAAATAAATAAATAAAAATTAAAATTATTCCATGGCCCCTAAATAATAATTCTGTATATGGTGAGGAACGCACATGCAATTTACGCATATTCCAAGGACTCTCTTCATGTCATGTAATGTGGATACTATGTAACACGTGCACCGATATAAAACAGTATTATATCACAAAGGCAAGAGTCATAACGAAAATAACAACACCAAGTCCAAGGAAAACTCAAGGGCACAATTTACAACTTTGATTCAACACACATTTTTACAAGATTTATTCATCTATAAGCTCCAAGATAAGGAATTTATGCAGTCAATCACGAAATTTATAGAATGAGGATTTTTTTTTTTTTAAGATATTTAAATTTTGGATGGTTTACAATTTTTTAAGATAGTTAATAGACTTAGATTTTCATGGATAAGTTGAAGCTAAAAACTGTAAATTTTTTTTATCTATATTTTGTTTAATAAATAGAAAATAACAAAGATTTATTAAGTTAAAAAAAATAACAATTTGATTTTCAACTATAATAAGTTTAATTATTTTATAATTTATAGTTTTTAATATTTATTTCAAAATTTAAAAAGTTAATTTTATTATTAATTTTATATTGGGTTTGATGGTTAAGAGCATGCGTCTCCTCTTAAGAGGTCATAAGTTCAAAATCAGAAAAGTAGAGTATGTATACCTTCATAAATTTGAGTCCCTTCTTTCACAAAGAAACAAGTCTCACACACCAATTTGATATTTAGTTTAACTGTGACTTCGAAATTTTATGCATACATACATACATACATACATACATACATACATACATACATACATACATATATATATATATATATATATATATATATATATATTTGTTATTATAAATTAATTATAAAAAATAATATTAAAATAATATTATTTAAAATAATTCTTCATATTTTAATTAAATTTTAAATAAAAAATCAAATCAAATATAAATATTAATATATTTAAATTATACATATAATAATTCAAAAATTATTTTGGCAAAACATACCAAGATTCTAAATATTTTTGTTTAAATTCCATGTTACATTTTCTTATTAAAACAAAGTTTTATAAGAGTATAACACTACCCAAAGATAAATAATTAAAAATATTCAATAAACACATTATCAATGTTTCCTAACCTCTCCATTCTAGTTAATACTCATACATCAACATATAACATCTATTTCAAAGATTAGAGATGGAAGAAAAAGTTTTCCATTCTATTTTCCAAGGCACTATGTATGAGCTTTTCTATATGTATATTTTTAATCCTTAAGTTTTTGTTGTTGTTGTCATTGTGAACAGAATGTATTGAACACTTTCAATAAGGTTACTATTCATATATTTATCATGTAACTTTTTTCTCTTTGTTAATAGTTTAAAGTTGGGACACAAGATTCTCTAATTTGTTTTTCAATTCTTTATTTGTGAATTTTTCTAAATGTAACTTTTTGTTGAAACACTAAAATTGGGAGACAAACCTTCCCAATTTATTTTTCAATCTCATGTGAATTTCTATAAATATATATATATTTTAATTGACGTTAATGTTGTAAATTTTAACATAAAAAAAAATAATAATACATTAAACATTTTCAAAAAATTAACAGTTATGACTTTTTTTTTATTAATAATATTACAAATTTAGAAATAAACTATTATTTAAAAAAGTTCATATATTATTTTTTATTAAAACTTTTATAAACACTAATTTACTAATTTTTTAAATATACAATTGTAACAGTCAA
>CM076580.1:277510951-277571444 GCA_034641835.2 Pinus albicaulis
ACTGTATATTTAAAAAATTAGTAAATTAGTGTTTATAAAAGTTTTAATAAAAAAAAATATATGAATTTTTTTAAATAATAGTTTATTTCTAAATTTGTAATTGTTGAGATTTTTTTCTGTTTTGAATAAAATTGGCAAAAATCTCATTAGGTGACAAAAATTAGGAATTAGTTCCTAGATTAGCTCCAGTTTGTTGGGAGGGAGTTAATGCATGCTAAATTTGAGTTGAGAGGATTTATGAGGCTGTTAGATTCTCCTGCTATATAACAGGTCTCCATACGTTTGTTTTGGAGGTTGTGTGAATTATGTAATCTCCTGTTTATTAATAAGATTGCCAATGCCCTGTTGTGTGGACGTAGCCCAGGAGGTTTGGGTGAACCACGGTAAAATCACTGTGTCTTTATGTGCTTGATAAATTGTTGTGTGTTAATTTGCTGTGCATGATCTCCAACAATTGGTATCGGAGCATGTTGGAGGTTGAGCGCTGGCTGTGTTTTGAATTGAGTGCTGCCTGGAGCGCTGCCTGCGTTAGTGACTGCAAAGGTGCGTTGAGACTGCGTTAACATCTAGCCTGCGTTAAGACTACGTGCGTGGCCAGTCTGCCACGCTGTTCACATTCTGAGATCACGTCCAATAGATGGAGAACTGGCAGCGTGCAGTGCCCGGGTAGATTGTGAACGGATCGCTGTAGGCGGGTTTATAAAACATTCATTGCTGGTACGTGCTGGAGGTGGAAGAAGCCGAGCCTGTGTGGACTGAGTTGGCAACGGCGACAGGTAACAGAATTTTTTCAGTTTGCAGTTTGCAGTTAAAGTCGATCTGCAGTTTTTTAGACAAAAGCTGGAACGGGTCGAGGTTCCCTTAAAGGCAACTCGGGCTCTCTTTCATCCGCCGCTTCCTTCCTGCAAGGTGAAATCGATTTGCATATGATAAAACAAAACAGTGTTGTGCGTTGAAATATAACGCTGGTTTATGCGTTTTTTTTTTTAAATCGACTTTAGAGTTTGAAAACAGAAAGTCAAACGTTTGGTAAAAAGGTCAAACATAAATCGATATTGAAAAAAGGTTAAATATAATCGTATAAATCGATTTACAAAATCTTGATTTGTAAAAGTTATAACATCGATTTGTAATTTTTTGTTTTAATACCATTCACATATGGTATAAAATCGATTTATATATATCGATTTGAGAAGTTCGATGGGGTTTATTTAAATTGATTTAATTGCCATTTGTATAATGGTATTTAAGGAAAGGCTCTTTTTTATAAGAGTTTATTTGAAGTTATATGAAATCGATTTGTAATTTGTTTTTTAATACCATTTGCATATGGTATGAAAGAAAAAGGCCTTTTTTATAAGGTGAGGGGTATGGTAGTTTAACTGAAGACATTTTTTTTTTTAAAGGCAAAGGTCAAGGATAATTTTTTTTTTAAAGGCAATGAGAGGCACTTAAAAGAAAGCAAGGGCAATTTTTTTTTTTTTAAAGGCATTTTTTAATTAAAAGGGCATTCTTTATTTGAAAATTGGTTCTGGAGATTACTGTGTTTTTTGCTGAAACAAGATGGCGAAAACTCAAAATGCCCGGTTTGAAATTGAGAAATTCAATGGCAAGAACAACTTCGAGATCTGGAAGCTTAAGATGCACGATATGCTGGTTCAACAAGGCGTGGCAAAAGCGTTGTTGGGGAGGAGCAAAAGGCCTTCTTCCATGACGGAGGATGAATGGGTTGAGTTGGATGACAGAGCTCTGAGCGCAATTCGGTTATGCCTGGCAGATGACGTTCTGTTCAACATTGTGTCAGAGAAGACCACCGCAGGCTTGTGGATAAAGCTCGAGAAGCTCTACATGACGAAGTCCTTGACAAATCGGATTCTCCTGAAGCGGCAGCTGTACAGTTTGCGGATGAAGGAAGGTACCTCGGTTACTGACCATCTGAATGTTTTCAATACTTTATTGGTACAATTACAAAGTCTAGATGTAAAATTTGATTCAGAGGATAAGGCAATAACTCTATTGTGTACATTGCCTGAATCGTGGGATCACTTTGTTACTTCCATAAGCTTCAGTAATGCAACTGTCCTTGAGTTTGACGATGTGGTTGGAGCCATGTTGTCTGAGGAGACGAGGAAGAAGTCGAATGCTGACACCTCTACATCAGAGGCGATGATGGCTAGAGGTCGTTCTAGAGAAAGACGCTCTGGTAAGCGCAGCGATTCGCGTTCAAAGTCGAAAGGGAAGAAGAGCAAAGTGAAGTGTTGGTTTTGTGGCAAATCGGGGCACTTGAAGAAAGACTGCTGGAAGAGACAACAAACAGAGAAGAAAGGAGACTCTTCGACATAGAAGAAGGAGGCAAATGCGACAGATACAGGTTCGGCATCTGGTTCAGGTATGAGCGACGAAGTGTTGTCTGTTAATATGTCAAATCATGATCAACATTGGTTGTTAGATTCCGGTGTATCAAACCACATGTGTATTCATAGAGAATGGTTTAAGACGTATAAATCAGTTAATGATGGAGTCGTGTACATGGGTAATGATGTCACATCTAATATTGTTGGGATAGGAAGCATACAACTGCAAATGTTTGATGGCACAACTAAATTGTTAACAGATGTGAGACATGTTCCAGACTTAAGAAAAAATCTAATTTCACTGGGAGCACTTGACACGAATGGATATAAAACTCTAATTCAAGGTGGAGTTATGAAAATCTATAAAGGTATTTTACTAGTAATGAAAGCTAAGAAAGTAGGAAATATGTTTCAGTTAGAAGGAAGAACAGGGTTAGTTCATGTGTCTACGGTGTCTGAACATGACAGTAGTTCCATTCGCCTATGGCATCAAAGGTTGGGCCATATGAGCGAAAGAGGGTTAAAGATTTTGGCTGATCGCAAATTACTTCCTAATCTAAGGTCTGGAAAGTTAGATTTCTGTAAACATTGTCTGTTTGGCAAACAAAGTAAACAAAAATTTAAAACAGGCAAACATACTAGTAAAGGCATACTTGATTATATCCATTCAGATGTTTGGGGTCCAGCCCCTACAGCGTCATATGGTGGCTCGTCATATTTTGTGTCGTTCATTGATGACTTTTCTAGGAAGGTGTGGGTCTACATGTTGAAAAGGAAGTCTGATGTTTTTTCAGTTTTCAAACAGTTTAGAGCATTGGTAGAAAACAACACTGGTAGAACAATAAAGTGTTTAAGAACCGACAATGGTGGTGAGTTTACTTCCAAGGAGTTTGACAGCTATTGCAAGGATGCAGGGATCGAGAGACATAAGACCACGGTTTATACTCCTCAACAAAATGGAGTTGTTGAACGCATGAACAGGACTCTTCTAGAGAGAGCAAGGAGTATGCTGAGTAACGCCGGTTTGCAAAAGGAGTTGTGGACGGAAGCAGTGGCAACAGCTTGTTATGTGATAAACCGATCTCCATCGACGGCGATAGACTGCAAGATTCCCCAAGAGGTATGGAAAGGACACCCTTGTGATTATTCTAAACTCAGAGTGTTTGGTTGTGATGCATATGCTCTAGTGCCTAAACATCAGCGAACTAAGTTAGATCCAAAGTCTAAAAGGTATGTCTTTGTTGGGTATGGTGTTGGAACAAAGGAATATAGATTGTGGGATCCTACTACCCGCAAAATCATCATCAACAGAGATGTAAAGTTTAATGAATCCTCTCTTGTACAGTTAGATGTAGATAGTAGATTGAAACAGGATGATGTATCTGATTTTCAGCACATTCAGTTTGATAGCACTTCTAATGATAGTCATGATGACCATAGTTCAGATACTAGTCATGAACAGGTTTCAGAATCAGAACATGAACAGGGTTCAGGTTTAGATCATGAACAGGTCTCAGATACTGATCGGCAAGAAGTTCCTACAGATGGTACTCAGCCAGAAACAGCCTTAAGGAGGTCGAAAAGAATCAAACGGCCACCGAGAAGGTATGATGATTATGTTACTTCAGTTGCATTTACTGCTAATGACAATGAACCTCTGTGCTATCAGGAAGCAATAGAAGGTTCGAATAGTGACAAGTGGAAAGCAGCTATGAAGGACGAAATGATGGCCTTGAGTAAGAACGGCACATGGGATCTGGTTGAGCTTCCGAAAGACAGGAAAACTATGGGGTGTAAATGGGTTTACAAGCTGAAATGGGGTGTGAATGATACGGAGGACAGGTACAAAGCGCGGCTGGTTGCAAAAGGGTTTTCTCAGAAAGCAGGCATAGACTTTCATGAGATTTTTTCACCAGTTGTTAAAATAGTTTCAATTCGAATTGTGTTAGCTTTAGTTGCTTTGTTTGATTTAGAGTTACATCAACTAGATGTTAAGACTGCTTTTCTACATGGATATCTAGATGAGGAAATTTATATGGAAAAACCGGAAGGGTTTGTTCAACATCGCAATGAGAAATTTGTCTGCAGGCTCAAGAAGTCATTATATGGCCTGAAGCAGTCGCCTCGGCAGTGGTATAATAATTTTGATTCTTTCATGTTGAGTCAGAAATATGTTAGAAGTGAATATGATCATTGTGTGTATTTCAAGCAATTGAAAAATGGCATGTTCATTATCTTAGTGTTGTATGTTGACGATATGCTTTTAGCAAGCAAAAGCATTGATGAAATCAACAGGTTGAAGACTCAGATGGCAAGGACATTGGATATGAAAGATCTAGGAGCAGCAAGACAGATTTTGGGCATGGAGATTTTCAGAGACAGGAGTAATGGTAAGCTGTGGCTATCACAACAGAAGTATGTTGAGAAGATACTTTTGAGATTTGGTATGAATAATGTGAAGCCTGTGTCAGTCCCTTTCGCTTCCCATTTCAAGCTTTCTTCGGGTTTATGTCCTAATACATATGAAGAAAAGGATTATATGTCTCAAATTCCATATGCTAATGTAGTAGGATGTTTGATGTATGCGATGGTTTGTACTCGACCAGATATTTCACATGCAGTTGGGGTTGTCAGCAGGTACATGGAAAATCCGGGTAAAGAACACTGGTCAGCAGTGAAATGGGTGTTTCGGTATTTGAGAGGCACAAGTAGTTATTGTATCACTTACAATAAGAGTAGTGAATTTGTTTGTGGATATGTTGATTCCGATTTTGCAGGTGATTTGGATAAGAGAAGGTCGACTTCAGGGTATGTCTTTACTCTTGCAGGTGGAGCTATTAGCTGGATGTCAAAGCTACAAAACATTGTTGCTTTATCCACTACTGAAGCAGAATACATTGCTGCTTCTCATGCTTGCAAAGAGGCGGTTTGGTTGAAAGGTTTGCTTGGTGAATTTGGTAGGTTGCAGGACAACATCAGGTTACTTTGTGATAGTCAAAGTGCAATACATTTGGCTAAGAATCCGGCCTATCATAGTAAATCAAAGCATATTCCAATAAAGTATCATTTTGTAAGACATGGATCACTGAAAGGGGAGTCTCTCTTGAAAAGGTGCATACAAAGGAAAACTGTGCATACATGTTCACGAAACCAGTTTTGTTGGAGAAGCTGCGCTGGTGTTTGGCTTCTCTTGGCTTGCAGAAAAGATAAATAATAAAGAACGGGCTATCAGGCTAATTGTTGTCAAGGTGGAGATTGTTGAGATTTTTTTCTGTTTTGAATAAAATTGGCAAAAATCTCATTAGGTGACAAAAATTAGGAATTAGTTCCTAGATTAGCTCCAGTTTGTTGGGAGGGAGTTAATGCATGCTAAATTTGAGTTGAGAGGATTTATGAGGCTGTTAGATTCTCCTGCTATATAACAGGTCTCCATACGTTTGTTTTGGAGGGTGTGTGAATTATGTAATCTCCTGTTTATTAATAAGATTGCCAATGCCCTGTTGTGTGGACGTAGCCCAGGAGGTTTGGGTGAACCACGGTAAAATCATTGTGTCTTTATGTGCTTGATAAATTGTTGTGTGTTAATTTGCTGTGCATGATCTCCAACAGTAATATTATTAATAAAAAAAAAAATCATAACTATTAATTTTTTGAAAATGTTTAATGTATTATTTTTTCATGTTTAATGTATTATTTTTTCTTTATGTTAAAATTTACAATATTAACGTCAATTAAAATATATATATTTAGAGAAATTCACATGAGATTGAAAATTAAATTGGGAAGGTTTGTCTCCCAATTTTAGTGTTTCAACAAAAAATTACATTTAGAAAAATTCACAAATAAAGAATTGAAAAACAAATTAGAGAATCTTGTCTCCCAACTTTAAACTATTAACAAAGAGAAAAAAGTTACATGATAAATATATGAATAGTAACCTTATTGAAAGTGTTCAATACATTCTGTTCACAATGACAACAACAACAAAAACTTAAGGATTAAAAATATACATATAGAAAAGCTCATACATAGTGCCTTGGAAAATAGAATGGAAAACTTTTTCTTCCATCTCTAATCTTTGAAATAGATGTTATATGTTGATGTATGAGTATTAACTAGAATGGAGAGGTTAGGAAACATTGATAATGTGTTTATTGAATATTTTTAATTATTTATCTTTGGGTAGTGTTATACTCTTATAAAACTTTGTTTTAATAAGAAAATGTAACATGGAATTTAAACAAAAATATTTAGAATCTTGGTATGTTTTGCCAAAATAATTTTTGAATTATTATATGTATAATTTAAATATATTAATATTTATATTTGATTTGATTTTTTATTTAAAATTTAATTAAAATATGAAGAATTATTTTAAATAATATTATTTTAATATTATTTTTTATAATTAATTTATAATAACAAATATATATATATATATATATATATATATATATATATGTATGTATGTATGTATGTATGTATGTATGTATGTATGTATGTATGTATGCATAAAATTTCAAAGTCACAGCTATACTAAATATCAAATTGGTGTGTGAGACTTGTTTTTTTGTGAAAGAAGGGACTCAAATTTATGAATGTATACATACTCTACTTCTCTGATTTTGAACTTATGACCTCTTAAGAGGAGAGGCATGCTCTTAACCATCAAACCCAATATAAAATTAATAATAAAATTAACTTTTTAAATTTTGAAATAAATATTAAAAACTATAAATTATAAAATAATTAAACTTATTATTATCGTTGAAAATCAAATTGTTATTTTTTTTTAACTTAATAGATCTTTGTTATTTTCTATTTATTAAACAAAATATAGATCAAAAAAATTTATAGTTTTTAGCTTCAACTTATCCATAAAAATCTAAGTCTATTAACTATCTTAAAAAATTGTAAACCATCCAAAATTTAAATATCTTAAAAAAAAAAAAAAATTCCTCATTCTATAAATTTCGTGATTGACTGCATAAATTCCTTATCTTGGAGCTTATAGATGAATAAATCTTGTAAAAATGTGTGTTGAATCAAAGTTGTAAATTGTGCCCTTGAGTTTTCCTTGGACTTGGTGTTGTTATTTTCGTTATGACTCTTGCCTTTGTGATATAATACTGTTTTATATCGGTGCACGTGTTACATAGTATCCACATTACATGACATGAAGAGAGTACTTGGAATATGCGTAAATTGCATGTGCGTTCCTCACCATATACATAATTATTATTTAGGGGCCATGGAATAATTTTAATTTTAATTTTTTATTTATTTATTTATTATTTGGTCTAGATTCTAGCTATTTTTGGCGGTTCATGTTTCACATTGAGTTAGTTTATTTATCAATTTACATAATAATTACTACTAAATATTATTGAAAAAGTGTAAAGATAAATATATTCTTAGTTATTTTTTTTATCATGATGATGATGGTTAATGTTCATTGAGACCAATTTTTGGTCTATCAGACCTAAAGAAAAGAGTTATTTAGTTTGATTTAAGATATTATTCCAATGCTAGAAAAGCTTGCGGAGAAACTTCCCAAGTTCACTATAATTTTGACATTTTAAAAGGCTAAGAAGGCCGTTATTGGAACCAAGATTATGAAATTGAGCTCTAATGTGGTTGTACACAGGGCACTCTAAGAAGAAATGATTTTCATCTTCGATGTTCATATTCTCACACAGAAATAGCAAATCCTTTCCATCCATGGTGTTTTAAGAATTGGAATATATATATATATATATATATATTAAATTTATAAATAATAATGATTATAATTTTAATTATTTATAAAAATATATTTATATTACAAATAGATTATTTTAATTGTCCATTTCGTTGATGGGTTAAATACAGCATTTTGCATTCCACAAAATTTTTATAAAGTTAATAAAAGCAATATCGAAATTCGTTCATAAAATTTTTGAAATTATTAATTATATAGATAAAAGAGCTTTCGGATTAATCACATCATAAGGAATTAGGTCGACGCTGGTTCAAAACGTCGACCTAATTACTTATGATGTTATTAATCCGAAAGTTCTTTTATCTACATTATAGATCACAAAAGTCTTAGATCTAACATTATTTTTTTTTTTTCTGAATATGGCTACTTCTATATTGATATTAGTACAAAAATAGTGTTACAAGGAGAACATGGCCTCATGATTTCCAGCCCAGAACTGAGGCATCCTAGCTTTACCAGCAGGTAATTTGTCAACATTACATTTATGAGAGAGACCATGAAAGCGTCGAAGAGATGCAAGACTGTTTGTTCCTATCAAGTGACTCAAACTTGTAACATGAACAGACTTAGACATCATAGCATGAACTGACATCGTAGCATGAACAGAATTAGACAAAAAAACTCCTGTGGAGTAGACCAGAGTGGCTAAATGTTTACAATTTCTAGCCATACCAAAAGCAAAACGTACCATTCTTGAACCAGTGAGGAGAGCAAGATACTGGACAAAAACCTGAGTGTAATTCCCACGCAGGGGAGACCAACCATTAAACAGGACTGAAACCAAGAGAACAGTAGCATAATTTGTCATGAACATGAGACTGTGGAAAAGCACCTGAAAGCCGATGAAGACCAAAACGCCGTCGCACCCGGATGAGACCAGCTTACTGAGCAGAGGAAGGGTCTTCCTCGACAATGAGGCATGCATATTTGTACGGGTCCTCATCATCAGAAGGGGGACCGCAATTGCGTTCAGGACCGCCTACAGTGGAAGCCGAAGGACCAGCCGAAGTGCCCAGATTGGCGTCAATGCTCGAGGAAGCCGGCTTCCCAATTTCTTCCTGGGGCATGCTATGCGCTGTCTCCATGAGAGGCTCCCTAACAGCAACAGTGGTGGCACGAGCTTGGGCCGAAGAAACTGGAACAGTGGGAGCTGCACGAAGGTCTATGGTCACAGTGGCGAGGAGGGAAGTGTTATCAATGCTGCAGGGGAAATGAAAACGGGCGTGATGTGAATTAGCCCTGGAAGACAGACGGAAATGCCCCGCTGAATTGAAGCGATTCCGTCCCCTCCCACGCCCTCTGCGCGGAGCTGGAAGCCGAACAGGACCAAACTCGGATGAATAGGACGAGGAATCCGAATTTGAGGGGGAGGAACGATTAATGGTGCGCCCCTGGACCCCCCCTCTCCTGCAGGGCATTCTTGGGCGGAGGCGCGGCATAGTGTGATGAGCAGCAAGAATAATGGGGGCGGGATGTGCAGGTGGGCAAGCAAACTCAGAGACTGACGGACGCTGAAATGTGCAGGAGGCACAATTGGAATAGTGAATGCTGGGCAGAAGCTCCACGCAACAGTTTAACACACAGCGCTTGCCATTGCTGGTGCGATAGCAGCGCTCAACCGCAGCAGGGCGACAACAAACGTTGAGGGGAGAAATCAACACAGAATGTCCAGAACTCTCCATCGCGGTCGAATGAATACGCCAGTTTCGGGGAGAGAGCTCCAAAGTATAGGCATTGAATGGCCTGACTGCTGCAATTAAGGCCTGGATCATGCGATGGGTGGCGGTGGTGGTAAGCCACGCGCCAACCCACATGGCCCCCTGTGCAGCATTAAACGTTGCAACCACCCGCATCGGGGATAGATCTAACATTATTAATTATAATGAAGAAGTAGAAAAAAATAAATTTTTAATATAAAAATACTAAATTAAGGTTTTTATAATTTAAAATTATATTAATAATTTAGTAAATTATAAATGTTTAAAAATATAATTGTTTTTTTATTCTTTTTTCCTTAAAATTTTAAAATATATTAATCATTATGATGTGATTAATTAAAAATATATTTATTTAATCTATTAATAATTTAACTTAAAAATTAAATTATACGAAATAAAACCTATATTTAAAAAAAATTTATGTTGGTCTTTTTAGATTTATCCCAAAAACCAAGATATAATTATGAAAATTAAAATCTATCACAATGGTTAAGGGAGGTTTAGACAAAACTATATATCCTCGAGCGTTGTTCAAGGCACAATTTCTAAACACTAGATAGCAATAAGAAATAGAAGCCACGAATATCAGTCGCAGTATTCTTCAATGTTAATCGATTGGATTTTTTCGCGGCACATTATTTTCAGTGAGAAGTCCTCCACTTCAATTTTGGTCACATTTCAGAAAGGGAACCACGAAATGTAGCATGTTTAGGTAAGGGGAGCACCAAATGTATCATATAAATTGTGAGGCGGGACGAGACCGGGCTTTTAGGTCCGTTGCGTGAGTTCAGTGTCGATTCAATTTGAATGGTTTTCCTCACAAAACACTGGACAGATATATATTTATTTGTTGTATTAGTATTTCCCCATTCAATGAAGCAAGGAAAATAATGGTGGTGGGAGGAGGCTCTTCACTACATGCCCATTCCCATCCTGTAGCCTCGGCCAGTGATTAAAGGGATCAAACACAATCTTGACCTCATCCTTCCCTGTCCCCCTTAGACTCATGGAACCACATCCACTCATTATCTAATCGTCACATCCTCACATCCGTCACTCGAATCCCTCTGCCACTCTGCAAGCCAAAATTGATTTGAAGATTTAACTGTCTAGGGATAATCACTGTTGGAATCTCTCTACGACTCGGCAACCCAACCTTGATTTGAATATTTCCCTGTCTATGGATAATGGATGAGCACTGTAAGAATCAGATTGTAGGTGGAGAAGGCCCATGGAGAGGGGCGAAGAATGAAGATGTGGAAGGAAAAGGTAACAACAAAGACGCAGCAGCAGCCACACGAATTGGCGTGCAGGCGAAGAAAACACGTGGACTATGGTAGCAGAACAGATCTAAATGGGGAAAAGGAAGCAATGGACCCCAACAACAACATAAGTGTAACAAACCCCAACTCCATGTCTTCGTTTTCGAACAAACCGCAACTCCATCGAGGAGGAGGATCCAGAAGTCGATTGCCCCACCCCTGATTCGAACCCTGGACTAATGATAATCTTAACATAATATTTTAAAATATATAATTACCTTTTGCATGAGAGTTAGACAATTAGTGAAGTGAATGAGTTGAGTTGAGTGATAGATAAATTTGGTGAGTGAGTTAGAGAGTGAATTAAGTGAGAGTTAATCAAGTTGAGTTATGTGAGAGTGTGTGCATGTCAATTTAGGGTCAATACTCTTCACCGGGTTCATTGTATTTAGATTGTGATTTAGAGTGATTGAAGATTAATTGAAGAGCCACAACTCTCATGTGTGAAATACTTGTGTTATTTGTGTGTTTGAATTTTCTGTCTATCCAAAAAATTGGTATCAGAACTGAGGAAGGATCGGAAGATCTGTGGGCGAGCTGATCCAGATAAGAAGACCAAGACCAAAAGCCATCAATTTTTTATTTTTTATTTTTAATATTTTTAAACACCACGTCTGCACGTTTTCAATAAAGAAAACGCGGAGATCCACAACTTCCGCAGTTTATTTGCGTCGAAGGGTGCGGAATCGGGTTAACACCAAACAACCGACAACGTATTTAAGAAATACAAAAGTCAAATAACTGTTGAATTGTGATACGTGACCGTGAGCCTTTTTCAAAAGGTAGGCTGGTTTGCGTTTGGGAATCGTACCCAGCATTTTTTTTTAAAGATTTGATATACGTACAAGTCATTAAGGATTTCAAAAAAAAACAAGCACCCACTTGTGCATGAGTTTTATTTTTTTGTTTTATTACAAATATTTATATAAAACTCATAAATGAAGACCATTTGAATCTAAAGGGTTTTATTAATAAGTTTTTGTTTAAAGCGCTTATTATAAAAGATATTTTATATATATATATAAATTTATTTTTTTTAAGTTATTATATAAAAATATATATTAGAGTTTTATTGAAAGAGATTTTTTTTTTTGGAGTTTTGCAAAGCCTTCATAAAAAGAAGAGAAATTTAGGGTTTTTAACAGAGAATTTTTTTTTGAAGCAAGATGGCCACAGCAAGTTTTCAGCGACAACTTCCTTCTTTCACTGGAAAAGATTATTATGTGTGGGCTATTAAAATGGAGACTATGCTAAAAGTGCATGATGTATGTGATCATGTCAAGTTTGGGCTTGTAGAACCTTAGAATAACGTAGAATAACGAACCCTAAATAATGCATATAGGGAGAAATGGAAGAAAGACAAGAGGAAGAATGTACAAGCATTGCTTCTTGTTGGGGTTTCCATGTTTTGGCCAGATTGGCAAGACCAAAAGATGAGACAACATCAGAACCACTTTCAGACCTCAGGATCTAGCCCTCCTGGGTCTAGAGAGGGATCTCTCTATGATATGTGAAAGGTATATGACTTTGAAGCTCAGTGTTAAGATATTAGGCTAGTTATAAGGCTCAGGGTCTGTTTGTTTGATGTATATTTGGTTGTTGGGAATCAGGAAAGAAAGGTTTGATATAAGACAAGGCTAAGAAAAGAGGATTTTAGGCAGAGGTGAGAGATTCCAGGGAACGTTCAAGACCATTGGGCAATGGAGTCAGGAAAGGGTTTACTTGCTACTCAATGTGCAGGCTTTCAGTTGGGCTAGTCATTTAAAGCATCAAATCTTAAAAATAATAGTGTGACATGAAATGGTAAGGGAAGAGGAAATAATAAGGATTCAAAACACAAAGTTAAAGACCTAAGATCAGAGAGAGACTTTGAACTCTCAATGCTTCGGCCTCTAGCTTGAGGGATCTTAGAAAGGTTCAATTAATTGAAAAGGATCCTAGTGAGATAGAGACAGAGTTCTAGACATCCTAGTGTTCCCAATTCGTTCAATTAAACCCTAACAAGAACATCTAAGAACAGATTCATTTAATTCATACATCAGCTAGCAGGCAATGACATCCATTACATTGGTTAAATTAACTAAAATCAACTCTTAGATAACACATTTGATAGAAAACATCAAAAGCAATGAGAGCAGAAACATAGGGTACCTAACAAGGGTAAATCCTATGCCAGATTTCTGATGCGAGCCAGTAGAAATGAAATGAGGTGAACTGCTAATTAAACAAAAACAGAGATAGGAAAATCATAACCGTTGCTTTAGATCAAGATCCAAAAAAATGTGCTTTTCATATTAAAGAGCAACACCAGTCAAGTACAACATTACTAGTAGCTGGATATTCAGTCCGAAAAGAACTTCCTCAGCTTATCTTACAACTTTACACAAAGACTATGTCTCAAAAGAAACAGCTGTTAATTCTCTGATAACCGATCAACAACCTTTACAATGAGTTCCTTCATGAATTTTATAGCTGAAGAGGGAGGAGGAGGTAGGTGAAAAACTAAATGAAGCATTAAAACTCAGAAAAGAAAGAGGGTCGAAGCCCATTCTGTTTAAATTCTATGCATTTATCTGTGGCACTCTTTGGGTGAAAGAGTGGTCTTCTCTAGGCTTCCATTTACTCGGGTATGCCTCTGATGTACTTTGGCTACAGTACTTTGTAGTACTTTGGTGAATAAAAAAAAAGGTAAATAAATGACTGTGAAGTCTACCATACTGCATATCAAATGCCCCAATAGCATTATGACTGTTGTCAGGGCAGAAAACTCCTCTAGAACACGGCATAAAATGAAAACTGCATGGACACTTCGTCCTTTCACGGGAAAGAAAATTCTACTGATGGTGAAACCATGTTGGCGTTGTTTCATGTGCCCTAGGACCTTCTGATCGATCCTCGCAGTCTTCGACCTGGTATTTTGCCTCTAATTGTTTAGTTAAGGCTTACAATCTTTAATTATATGCCTTAAACTCTCTGATATTTCACTGACATCCTTCGCTGCTCCAGTGTTGTCCCTGTCTGTGAAATTTGAGTTTTAATGGCGCCGGAGAGGTTTTGCAGAGTCTGAACTCTGTCCTTTGATGAAATTCACGTTGCAGACACCTTTCTAGACATTTTCCTATAATATCAGGCTTTAAGTTCAGCTTATTCTGTGTACTATGCCACTACAATAGTGTAGATGAATGATGGCAGTTTTCCGCCTGCCTGTAACCCTGCAAAACATGAAAACACGTTAAGAAAAACATGCACGGGGTAGGTGGATGCAGCGGGGACGAGGAAATTTGCCGTGCAGGCTGGTGAAATGGCGTAATAGTGCAGGATTACAGTGGAAAATGCAATGGGAGGCTTGTAGAATGGTGGCATAGTGGGAAAATGCAGTTGGAGGGTGGCGAGAATGGAAATTTTAACGTAAAACATTAAAATTTGACCTTTGAATGAATATATATACATGGACGGGCGAGAAATACGATGAAGCATGTGGAATGGGTGACGTGGCGGGAGCGGTCAATGGCGGGCCCCGCCACATTAAATACGGGCCCCGTACGATCTTAGCGAATATCGACAGCGAAAATGCGTCGAGGGGCGATGGATGGCCAGGCCGAGCACTGTTTGCCTAGATTAACTCCGCGCAACGCTCGGTGAGCGATGGCTGTCGGATGGCCACGAGGGATCGGACGGTGTACAACGATATCGCATCGAATTTGTGGTCGAACGATAACGCGCGATGGAGGGCAGTTTATGAACAGTGTGTGGAGCCATGCGTCATGCGATGAGTGGAATCGCTCCAAAATGAAAAATATCGCCCACCTCCCAAAAGCAGTGCGATAGATACTGCCAATTTCGGCATAGTGTTTTGGTGCGGGGACCACCGGGGCGGATGAATATGGAATGTCGGATGGCTGGGAAATCAACGGTTAGAAACGCTCCCGATGACCAAACGTGCTAAGCGCTTTTTGGGCTAGCGCCTGGTTTCGGCACCCGGGTCACGTGGGGAAAAGGTCAAGGGAGCTGGCCCGTTATAAAGGTAGAAAATGGGTTTTTTGGCTCGTTTTTAATGAAAATCAAAGCCAAATAGGGATAACGATAGAGGAAAAAGGGGTTTCTTGGCAAAACCAAGGTTGTATGCATGGTTTAAAGGGGATTTTAGGATGGTTTAGGAGGAGTAGGGGAGGGATTTTGGGGTGGAAGGGAGGCTTTGAAAAAAGGGAAAAAAGGGATGAAATGGAGATTTCTGCAGTGGTACAAGGGGTAAATAAAGGCCTTTTGGAGAAAAAATTTTACAATCAGTGAGGCTTTGTGGATGGAAACAGCGGAGGAGATTTTATCAAAGGACACAAGGCACAAGGAGGTTTCAAGGATGATGTGTTTTTCAAGAAAAATGCATTCCTTGAAGAAACTCCAAAAAGCAATTGTCACACATTGTCGAAAGAATTTATAGGGGGCTGTCTTATCTAGTAGGGAGTGGACACGATTGGTGTTCCATAAGATAATTATCATGTCTTGACAAGGGAAAACGCAGGAAACCTTTGTAACAAGCTATCAAAAAGTATGGAAAAAGTCGATATTGTTAAATTACAGAATAGTAGGAGAGATTTCGAAATTTTGCAGATGAAGGAGACAGAGGACATTGCTTCTTTCATGAATAGGGTCATGTATGTTGTCACTTAGTTAAAAATCTATGTTGAAGACATTAATAATAGAACAGTGATTGAGAAGGCTCTTATATCTTTGTCTACCAAGTTTGATGTCGTGGTAGCAGCCACAGAAGAAGCAAAAGATTTGGAAAAACTGACAGTTGATGAGTTGATGGGATCACTTCTATCACATGAGGCAAGGATAGACAGAAATAAGGATTCTAATTTAGAAACTTCTTTCAGAATTAAACTTTATATTTGAAGAGGTCGAGGTAGAGGTTGATCAAGAGGCAGAGGACGAGGCGACAACTATGGTGGTCAAAGAGATGGCCAAGAAGAGCATGAGCATCAAAGTGGAAGTAGTAGCAGCAGAAGATTTCAGAACAATCAAAGGTTTGACAAATCAAAGGTGAAATGTTATTATTGCAATATCTTGGTCATTATGCTCGTGATTGTAGGAAGAAGATAGTTGATCAAGGAAATTAGAGAGCCAATGTTAGTATAGAGAATAATGACACCATATTCATAGCATGCAACACCGTGCATGAACCGTCTGATAAGGTCTGGCTATTAGAAAGTGGTTGTAGTAACCACATGACAAGAAACAAGGATTTGGTTGCAAATTTGGATGCATATGTCAAGACAGAGGTAAAGTTGGGGACTGACAAGACTATGGATGTAGATGGCAAAGGAATGGTCAACATTGTGACCAAGCAGGGGGAGCCAAAGACCATATCAGAGGTATATTATGTCCTTGGACTCAAAAACAATTTGATAAGTGTTGGTCAATTGACGTAGAAAGGATACAAATTTTTCTTTTAGGGGCAACAGTGTGTTATTTATGACAAATCCCTAAGCAAGCAGTTGATAACAAAGGTGTAGATGACAAGGACTAGACTCTTTCCTCTACTTAAGAACTACAATGATCATGTTAGTTCTTTTACAGCTGCATGTTATAATGATTATTGGTTATGGCACTTTTGGTTTGGAAACTTGCATTTTTCCAGGTTAAGATTATTGCAGCAGAAATAAAAGGCTAGAGGTTTACCTCCCATTAAAGAAACTGCAAGTCCTTGTGAGTGTTAAATCATGGCAAAACAACACCGTGAAATTTTTCCGAAAGGAGTTTCTTATAGAGCAAAGAAACCACTTGAGTTGGTGCATACAGACTTGTGTGGACCTATGAGGACAGTCGATTGGTGGAAGTTATTACTTCCTCACTTTTATTGATGACTATAGTAGGAAGACTTGGGTTTACTCCTTGAAGCAGAAGTCTAAATCTTTTGCAAAGTTGAAAGAGTTCAAAGCCTTAGTGGAGAACCAAAGTGATCGAGAGTTCAAGGTATTGAGATCAGATCGTGGTGGAGAATACGATTCGAAGGCATTCCATGAGTACTGCAAACAACATGGAATCAGAAGACAATTTACAACCAGATACACACCGCAGCAGAATGGTGTAGCAAAGAGAAATAAAAGAACAATCATGAACATGACAAGGAGCATGTTGAAAGCAAGACACTTGTCTAATGAGTATTGGGCAGAAGCAGTTGCATGTGATGCTTATGTGATAAACAGATCTCCTACAAAGAGTGTGATGAACATAATTCCAAAAGAAGCATGGTCAAGTATGTCATGCAGTATATCTCATTTCAGATTTTTTGGATCTGTAGCCTATGCACATGTTTCTAAGCAAATAAGAGGAAAATTAGATGATCAAAGTGAAAAATGCATTTTTACTAGTTATAGTGAGCAATCAAAATCTTACAAATTGTATAACTCTGTCACCAAGAAGACAATCATTAGCAGAGATGTTGTGTTCAAAGAACAAGAGTCATGGAATGAGACTGTAGACAAACCAATCGATGCACAAGCCCCATTGATGGATGAAGATGATATAGCAGAAAAGGAGCAGCAAGAATCAAGAGAGAAGACACCAAATAGAGTCACACCAGCAAGGACTCCAAGATTTTCAGAGCAGCATAGATCTTCAAGCAAATCAACAGACTAGAGTTCTCCACACAGCCAATCTGGTAATGAATCAAGTGATGGTAATAAAAAGATGAGAATCCTGAAAGATATTTATAATGATTTGGATGCTAGTTCAAATTTTTCATTCTGGGAATTCCAACCTTATTTGTTTGAAGAAGCAATTAGAGATGAAAATTGGGTGCAAGCCATGGATGAAGAGATGAATTCATTTGAAAAATAATGATACATGGGATTTGGTTGATTTACCAAACGATAAAATCTCATTGGTGTGAAGTGGGTGTACAAGACAAAGGTGAATGAGAAAGGTGATATTGACATATTTAAAGCAATACTTGTAGCAAAAGGATTCTCGCAAAAACCAAGAATAGACTTTGGGGAAACATTCTCTCCAGTAGCGAGATTGGATACTGTAAGAGAAGTTCTAGCGACAGCAAAACAAAACAAGTGGAAAGTATATTAGATGGATGTCAAATCATCCTTCTTAAATGGAATTCTAGAAGAATAAATTTATGTGCAGCAGCCTCCAGGTTATGAAGTTGAAGGTAAAGAAGATAAAGTTTACAGAGTGAAGAAAATGCTCTATGGACTTAAGCAAGCACCTAGAGCATGGTATAGCAGAATTGACAGCTACATGATCAAGAATGGATTTTGTAGAAGCAACATTAAGCCTACCTTATACACAAAGGTAAATGAGCATGAAAATATTTTGATTGTTTTCCTATATGTTAATAATATGATTTTTATAGGTGATCTTGAGTTAGATGAATTTAAAGCAACCATGATGAAAGAATTTGAGATGACAGTTCTTGGTCTCATGAAATTTTTTTTTGGCATTGAAGTTTGCCAATCTGAAAAAGGAATTTTATTTGTCAAAATAAATACGCCAGAGATTTGTTGAAAAGATTCAGGATGGATAATTGCAAACATGTACCTACACCAGTTGTAACAGGTACAAAGTTATGTAAGGATGATGAAAGAGCATGTATCAATCCAACTCTATTCAAAATATTGGTTGGCAGCCTCATGTATTTCACAGCTACAAGACCAGATATTATGCAAGGAGTGAGTTAGATTTTCAGATTTATGGAGACTCCACAAGGCACACATTTGAGTATTGGAAAAAGAATTATGAGATACAAAGCAGGAACCAGATATTATGGCATAATGTATGCAAGTACAAAAAAGAAAGAATTGATTGGATACACAGATAGTGATTTTGTAGGATGTTTGGATGATCGGAAAAACACATCCAGTTATGTGTTCCATCTTGGTTCAGGAGTGATAACATGGGCATCTAAGAAGCAGCCCATTGTGACACTATAATTAGCAGAAGAAGAATATGTAGCAGCAACTTTAGCAGCATGTCAAGCAGTATGGTTAAGAAGAGTATTGAATGGACTCAAGGAGCAACAACAAGGATCAACAACGGTATACTGTGATATACTGTGACAACACATTAGCGATTGCACTATCCAAGAATAGTATTTTTCATCAAAAGAACAAGCATATTGATACTAGATATAACTTTATTCGAGAACTTGTGAGCAATGGAGAAGTTCACTTGAAGCCTTGTAAATCTAGTGACCAATTGGCTGATATCTTTACAAAGCCATTACCATTAGATTTGTTTGAGTTTCACAAAAGAAACTTGGGTGTTGTAAGCCTAGTCGAGGCATAGACCAGTAGGCATGTTTGAGTTGTCATGAGTTATGTTTTAATTTAGCGGTCGTAATTAAGGAGTGTTAAATTATATAATTACCTCCCGCATGCAGAGTTAGACAATAAGTTAAGTGATTTAGTTGAGTTGAGTGATAGATAAATTTTGTGAGCGAGTTGTAGAGTGATTTAAGTGAGAGTTGATCAATTTGAGTTATGTGAGAGTGTGTGCATGTCAATTTAGGTTAAATACCCTTCCCCTGGTTCATTGTATTCAGATTGTGATTTAGAGTGATTGAAGATTAATTGAAGAGCCGCAACTCATTGTTTCATGTGTGAAATACTTGTGTTATTGGTGTGTTTGAATCCTCTACCTATCCAACAAAATCTACGCCGAAAACCCCAATTTGTAGTCCCGGAGATTGGTGAACGAGTCAATTGGCGGTTGGCCTGCTTTATGTGTAACGAATATCTCACTCGCGGGACATTGCTGGGAAGCCCGTGGTCGCCACAGGATTCGAACAGCGAATTGAATCCCAAGTTAGGCTATCTCGATGAGAATGCAGATGGAAACAGAAGAGAGAAAGAGAAGCTCTATTGTACGGTCACGGATTTCATCCGAGATGGTGACGTCCACCTCCCTGGCATTATGAATCCTTGTGAGCTAGCGTCCTGGCTTGGATTGAACTAATACACCGACTTTATCTGGTTCGCCAATTTAGCATCTTTCTTCAGTTTTTTTTTTAATGTAAAAGTGAAGGATGATCTGTTATAATCCTCATCCATTTGCCCCACTTTTTGGCCATAACGTATTCAAGTTTAACAGGGAACTGTGTTTTTAGAAAAGCGTTTTCCATTAATCTTTTCACTGGGAACTGGATTTTTCAAAAAATGGAATTCCTCGTTTTTAGAATCTTTGTATTTGAACCGTTCTTTGCAATTAAGTGAAATTTCTGTGATTTTTGTTTTTGAATTTCTACTTACATGTGGATTTAGTGGGAACTGGATTTTGAAAAAATGTCATGCCTCGTAAACGTTAAAAATATAATACTTTCTTTCTTTCTTTACAATTGCGTAAATTTCTGTGATTTTGCTTCTGAATTTCTACTTACATGCCGATTTTTTTTGTCGCTTCGAGTTACATGGTCATTGTCAAACCAATGTATTTCAGATATTAAATTCACCTCATTCATAATTAACCAAAAATCATGAATTGTTGTTCATAAAACTTTGATGATTTTTATTATTTTAAAACTTGATGATTGAAATAAAAGTTGTGAAACTGACTTTTTGAAGTAAAAATTAGTATTATAGTAATTGGAATTGAAGTTAGGATGAGGAAGAAATTTCAAAACTAAACTTGCATTCTATTTTACAATTTCTATAATTATTTTTAACAATTTAAAAAAAAAAAACCTTTCCCAAATAAGCAAATGTCCTATAATTCCAATTACTTCCACTAAATTCTTAAATAGAACTATCGTACGAGAGTTGGAGTCGTTATTCCAAAATAATAGTTTAATGGATCTCTTTCCATTAACATCTCCATTATTAATGAAAATAAGATGAGATTACTTGAATGTGTACGATTCAGGTGTTTTACCCCGTCTTATTTGCGTTTTAGTAAACTTTGTTGATGTGTTGAACATGTTTTTATTATTATTTATTAATATATTAGTAAATTATTATTAAGTAAAGTGATTTAGTTATTATTTATTATACTGTATTTTAAAGCCAGAGGTAACACGATAATTGAGTATAATATTATCTATTTTTTTAATGTATGGAATTACACTTATGGAAATATTTAATATTTATTATATAATGGAGATATTAAAAATGATTAATATTTTTTTAATAAAGTTAAAAATATTTTTAATTAAATAAAAATTTATTTTTTTTAACTATAAAAAAATATATATTAATAACCTATCTCTCAACAATGAAATTCTACCTCTTACATATTACCAACTAATTAGAATACATATCACCAACTAATCATTTCAATGACTTGCTATATCAATAAAATGCATGTAGTCAAATGACATAGGCGTTGCATAACATACACATATTTGCTACATTGGTTTCAAAGTCATCCTTATTTAAATTTGGAAAATGTCATTTTACAACATATTTAGTTACAACTTATTTATTAGAAAAAATAATATTAACATGATAATAAATTATCCACCATTAAATCTTTATTCTTTTAAAAAAATTACATGTTTACTATATATTTATATAGTAAATTTATATATTTACTATATATTTTTAATTTACATATAAATATAATATTGAAAATTTAATAATCTCTTCATCCTTGTTAATGAATTAAAAGACATTATGTTGGATCTTGAGGATAAGTTTGTAAGTTTTGATGTTGTCTTATTATATAGTTGCATTCCCATTAAGGAATCCATCGATGTCATTTCTCGGGTCACTGATCTTGATATTGCTCATCTTGTTGAGATCTGTCTTACTTCGACCTTATTTAGTTTTGAAGGTGTTTTCTACAAGTAGACTTGTGGGGTGGCCATGGGTTCTCCTCTCTCCCTTGTAGTGGCTAATCTTTTCATGGAATACATCGAATCTAAGGCCCTCTCCTCATCCATTTTTCAACCTAGGCTTTGGAAAAGGTTTGTTGATGACACCTGTGTAGTGTGGCCCCATGGAAAAGAGAAACTGGACCTTTTCTTCCAGCATCTTAATGATCAATCTGACTTCATTAAGTTCACCATGGAATTCGAAGTGGATGGTAGTCTGCCCTTCCTTGATGTCCTTATTTCGAGGAATGTTGATGGTTCCTTCTCTCATCAAGTCTTTAGAAAGAAGATTCATACTGAGCAATATTTGCATGCTAATTCTCATCATTTCCTGGCTCAGAAGTTTGGGGTTCTCAGCACCCTAGTCACCAGAGCCCTTAGAATCTCAGATGAGCACCACTTTGAAAGTGAAAAATCTCATCTCTTTAATGTTTTCAGTAAGAACGGTTATAGAAAAGCTCATTGTGTTAGAGCTTTTCAAAAAGCTAAAAAAGGTCCTATTGTTAAGAAAGATCCTTGTGATCGGTTATCTGGAGTTCACCTTCCGTTTATTCAAGGTACTACAGATAAAATCACTAGGATCTTGAAGAAACATAATGTTTCCTCAACCTTTAAGCCCCTTCGCACCATTCGGAGTTCGCTTAGATCGGTTAAGGACCCGGTGTGCCCTAAGGATAGTAACCGTGTTTACTTGATTCTATGTGCTTATGGGACGCCATACATTGGTGAAACTGGCCAATCCATTAATCAAAGAATTCATGAACATATCGCTGACCTCAGACATTGTAGATCTTGGTCATCTGCCTTAGCAGAGCATGCTGAAAAGACAAATCATCACATATGTATTGAGAATGCTGAGGTTATTGCGAAGATTGACCATTTCCACCACCGCAAGTTGAGGGAAGCCTTGGAAATTGAAAAGAGGCCTGTCAACCTTAATAGGGATGATGGGTGGAGTGTCAGTAGATGTTGGATTCCCACCCTTCACTCTTAGTTTCCCCATTTTTTCATCCTTTTGTACTTCCTCTCATTCTCGTTTTCTCTCTCTGTGTCTGTACCTTTTGGTTTATTGTTATGTTTTTTAGAAAGTTTTTTTTTTTTTTTAAAGGTATGAAGTAAATTATATAAAAGTTTATTTTTTTTATTTTTATTTTTATATTCATTTTTAATTTTTAATTATTTATTTATCTATATCATTGTATTTATTTATTTATTTATTTTTATTATTTTTAAATTTAATTTTCTTTTATTTTTATTTTTATTTTGATTTTAATTTATTTATTTATTTGTTTATTTATTTTAAAGCTATGAAGTAAATTATATAATAATTTATATTTATTTATTTTAATTTTAATTTTTATATTCATTTTTACTATTTTTATTTCGTTATTTATTTATTTATATAATTAATATTATTGTATCTATTTCTTTATTTAATTTAATTTATTTTATTATTTTTAAAATTAAAATTTATTTTTCTTTATTTTTATTTTTAATTTGTATTTATTTATTTATTTATTATTTATTATTATTATTATTATTTTTATTTATTATTATTATTTTTTTTTGGGGGTAATAATATATATATATATATATATATGAAATTATTTTAACATTAATATTAAATTAAATTCAAACTAAAACCTCAATATTAAAAAAAAAAAATTAAATATAATAAAATTTAATTTAATTTAATGGAATTTAATTTTATATTGATGGTAATTTAATTTAATTTATTTTTTTTAGTCAAACTAGCCGTTATGTTGCAATGACTGGTTGGAGCTTTCATGGTATATTTAATTAGGTTTCTTGATCAGATATCTCGTCTTGTCCCGATGATGAACCACACTAGCTGGTTCGAAACACGCCGACAAAAAATTATTTTATGTGATTTTCTCCGAAAATTTCTTATAAATATAAACTTCCTTTTATTTTATAATTTTCTTATTATAAACCTTACTTTTATATATATACTCTCAATGACAAAACATGCCTTTCATGTGTAAGTAAATACATTATACATAAATATGTATTAAATTTTATAACAATTTAATAATCATTGTGTCAAGAGGATGTCTATAGTCTAGTATAAGCTAAATGTATAGGCTTGATATAATATTTATTATTTAATTAAAATTTATATCGACTCACTATAGTGGAGATGTTGCTGTGAATATTTAAATTTTGGCTAAATAATTATAAAATAATAAAATTCAATTTGTTTTACAGTAATTTTGTTTTGTAGGGCATCTTAACCTGTCCCATGCATGAATATTGCAATCATATCCATAAATTATGACATAAAATATGTAAGGTAATTATCCACATGGCATTATATTGTGCAAAAAATGCAATTATTATTATTATTATTATTATCCAATTTTAAGTTCATTGTCAAACAAGACAAAAAATTGGTGTATTTGATCCAGGTGGCTCCAGACACCCTCAGGAGACCAAGAGGGTTGATGATAGGTCAAAATTAAAAGGCGTCGGATTGCTCTTGAACTAGGTCCAGACTGAAGTTCTCATCGCCCTGATTCCAATGTTGCAAACGGACCTTCAATCCGAGCTCGAATGGAGAAGTTAGAGCGAGTCAAATTTTTCGTCAAAGTTGGGCAATGGGCTAGGTTTAAATGTCCCACAAATTCACTTTCAACGGGCATGGGACTTAGCTCCTGAAAACAGGCGAAATTGTGGCCTCATTCATTTTTTTCATTAAAATCGAATATGACTATTATAATTAAAAATAACAAAAAAAATATAAAAAAGTGGGTGGCAGGCCACCACCCCCACCACCCCACCGCATGACCCATATTAAAATGAAAAAAAAAACATATTAAAATTTGGGTCAGCAGGCCATGACCCCCACCGAACCCCATGGCCAGAGCCACTATACAATGTATACGTATAAACGGTTATGTGGGTGAGTGGGCCACCTCTGGTGTACCCAACCCACGCTACCCCAAATGCAAATATATAACAAAAAAATCCAGAGTTGGTGGGAGTTGAACCCATGACCGACGGACTAACCCTGCCCACGCAGCAACTCTACAACATCCAACCCATATATATATATATATATATATATATATATATATATATATATATATATATATATATATATCAAAACTCAAACCAAACGCGCCTGCAATTAATGCCAATGGCCACAGTTTCAAACCAACCCCAAACTAAAATAAAATGCACCCAATGGTCCAAAATAAATATGAAATTTTTTGGTGGGGAGGTGGGATTTGATCCCCCGATCTCTCCTTAACAATGTTCTTTTTTTACCATTCCACCAGTCCATTTCTTTTCAAACCTTCGCCCAATTTATTTAGATAAACCTGCATTTTTCCATTCGACCCAATGGAGGAGGAGGCCAAGAAGGATGAAGAAGGAAGGACTAGCAGAGCAGGAATGGAGAACCATGAGTGCATCCACAGAGGCGGAACCATGTTTTCACGCTTTTCAAGAAGGAGAATCTTTTGTAGAGAATATTCTTTGATTCCTGAAAGATTCCACGGGGAGGTAACATTCCATTTTGTCATAACAACATGAAGTTTACAGTTATTTTAACCAAAATTTCATAGGGAATGCAATGGTAAAGCCAGAATGGCCATCTGAGCAGTAGATTTGAAAATTCCCTGCAGACCAAAATCTTAGGGAATCTTTAGAGAATCAAAAGATTCCTTGAGGCCCAAAACTGGTTGGAGTCCATTTTCAACAAACTTTATGTCAAATTTACACCTCTCAGTGCCAGGAATTCAATGGCGATGTTTATCTCAGTAGAAGAACTTCTAATTTTTGGCGATTTTCTTTATTGGAGTGATAGTTTCTGTTTCTCATGTGTGGAAAGACAATTCTATGCCCCTCCATGCCACGAGTTCGACGATACAACCAGGATCAACAACTGAGCATCCGATTCTTCAAATAGCTTCAGGGGTTGATGTATATTAAATTTGATCATGTGCCTCTTTTTGATGTGAGGTGTATTATGATCCTTGCTTGATGTATGTTGCGAGATCTTGTTTTTTTGCTTCATGTGAGAATATGTCATGTTGATAGGAGGTTCATTGTGAGTGAGATTTCCTGTAGCGGAAGGTCTTATGGAGAGACAAGACACTCATGTTGAGGGCATGTCCTTGTATGAACATAATCCATGTACATCTTCACATCTTCCAGCAATATATGAAGTGGCCTACCCCATTTTGGCACAGGGCTCGGAGACGTAACCCACACTGGGTGAACTTTGTTATCAACGTCCCGTGTTTTATGTTGCTGATGATTGTATTGTTCCCCTTATTTACAACATGTACATGTGTTCCTTTATGCTATTTTTAAATTCAATTCTAACAACTTCACATAAGTAAAAGATCATGGGTAAATTTGGTAGCTTACAGACCTGAATCAGTATTAGACCCACTTCTTTGTGGGAAAAGGGACCCACCCCAAACTGGTGTATGAAACCCTGAGACCACCCCAAATTGGTGTATGAGACCCCCTTGTTTGTGGGAAAAGGAACCAAGGGACCCACCTCTGCACAACGATTTGACTACTAAGTCTACAAAGGCATACATACTCTATCCCCCTCTAGTTTTGAACTTGTGATCTCTTAGGAGGAAACACATGCTATTAACTATTAGGCCCACTCAAGGCCCATGCAATAAGACCTTCAAGTTAGGGTCCAATAAAGTGTTGAAAATTATTTTTAGTAATATTTAAAAATAAATATTTATTTTTTAAAGTTAGAAATTATAATTAACATTGGTCAATGCTAAACTAATAGTGATCAACAGAAAAAATTGATCTTGGTAGGGAATTATAATGATTCCATAACCATATCTAAATTTAGTTAATAATAACTTAAAAACATAATACTTACAATAAACATACACTATATGAAGTTTCTTAACCATGACCTCTACCCCCATTTTAACATGGATATTATTAACTTGTAAATAGGTTTTGTTACAATACCATGTGCCAATACCATAACTTATCAATACCAGATGTTAAAAAACCATAACTCATTTCACAATAAAAAAAATAAAACTTAAAATATTTTAGACATAACATATAGCATTGTTTACATAGAGTGAAAATTCTCCATCATATGGATGGAAGGGAAAGAGGGAGAGAGGGAGAGAGAGTGAGCGATTTGGATCAAGGAGAGAGTGATGGAAATAGAATGAGAAAGTGTTGGAGATAGTGAGAGATATGGAGGGTTGAGAGAGTGAGTGATGGGGATGAGAGTGATGGAGATAGAATGAGAAAGTGTTGGAGATAGTGAGAGATATGGAGGGTCGAGAGAGTGAGTGATGGGGATGAGAGAGAGAGATATGGAGGTGTAAGAGAGGGAGATAGAGAAGAATAAAGAGAGAGAGAGGAGGGACGGGAGAGGAGAGGGGGAGGGAGATAGATATAGAGTTGGAGGGGGAGAGAGAGGGAGGGAGGGGAGAGGAAAGAAGGAGGGAGATAGATAAGGAGAGAGAGGGAGGGAAGAGAGAGATATAGAGAGAGATGGAGTGACAAGGGAGAGATGGGAAGAGGAGAAGAGGGAAGGCCAAGAGGAGAGGAGAGGGATAGGGAGAGAGTGAAGTGAGTTATCATTTTTTGAGCATGTGGTATTGATCGGCCCATGGTATTCTAACAAAGCCTCTTTACAATTTAAGAATCTCCATGATAAAGTGGGGTAAATATAGTAGATATGAGTCTTGTTTTATGTTTTTTCTAATGTATATATGTTTAATATATTATTTCATCTTATATAATTGGTGCAATTATATAAATTAAATGACTCATAAAAGCCAATAAGAATTACATAATAAGCATCAAAATAGTTATTTCACCATAATCAAATTAATAATTATAAATGAATTAATATATAAGTTAAACACATATGCATTTAAGAAAACATGAAACAATATTCTTAATCATGGTGATTTATTTCCACTTTAGGATGAAGATTCTTAATGTCTAAATAGGGTTTGTTACAATAACATGGTTTTTGGCCATGTGGTATTAGTGGCCCATGGTATTGTAACAAAACTTATTTACAAGTTAATAATATCGATGGTAAAGTAGGGGTGAATATCCATGGTTAAGAATATTGTTACTATATTGTAAGTATCAAGTTCTTATGTGCTTATGAATTAAATTTAAATATGGTTACATAATAATTATCTGAATTTGAATTTATGTGGTAAAACATATTTTAATTTATAGCTAATATTTGTATGTTTTATATTTTAACGTGATATATATATTATGATTTTCTTTTATCTAATTTTTTTTGTAATTCTATTAATAAAATAAAATTACAATATAACAAATTGAATTTTATTATTATATTACTATAAATATTTTATACTGATTCAGCCAATATATAAATGTTTACACTCATTTATAAAAACTACAACATTTCTCCCTACTAAGCTCTATATTACTTTTATCCTTTTATTGCTAAGGGTGTGTTAATAAAAATAACACTCTAAGGAGATGCTACCCAATTTTTTAGATCTCACATATCTAAGAGAGCTAAAACCTAGCTAGGGGAACCTTCTTCTCTCGGAAATTGAGGTACTCATTTGGTGCCTCACACCAGGCACACACAAGGGGCATATAGTGCACCTATATTGGCATATGAAATTTCTTTTGGAAACAGTTAAATTCCATTGACACGACCACAAAGAAGATTCCCTCCTCTCCATGGAGAATTTACACTAGCATATGAAAGGCCTAATTCAACGATTGGAGTGAATCTACACACCTCTGCATCCCCTCCCCCACTACTAGTTAGTAACTAGCATATGAAAGGCCCAGTTCAATGATTGCATTGAATCTGCACGCCTCTACATCCCCTCCCTCACTGCTCAACATCTAGGTTCCAATCATTGTCACAATTATAGACTCAGATCCCACTTCCTAACTTCCTAGATGTATATTTCTATTATGTATTTACTTTCTAGTCTCTTGTTCTTTTTGTTTGGTTTCATGGCCTCCTAAGCCTGATTTCACATCAATTTGATATACTTTCCATTTTTTCTGAGCTGTTGTGGCTAGAAATTCTCATACAGTATCCAATATAGCTACTGGAGCAAACATTTCTCCAAATTTTATTCTCGACTGCTGCGAGAATTATTTTTCTACAAGTATTGCTTTAAATATGTCAATGTCACCTTTTTTCCAATTTTCATCTCTGATTGCTTCTTCAAAAGAAGAATATTGGAATAACAACAACGAAAAATTTGAACTAACATCCAAATCATCATAAATATCTTTCAAACTTGTCATATTTCTCTTACCATTTCTTGATTCATCACCTCATTGGCTGCTTGGAGAATTATGATATATTGATCTGCTTGAAGATCCATGTTGCTCTGAAAATCTTGGAGTCCTTGCTGGTATGACTTTGTTTGGTGTCTTATGTTTTGATTCTTGCTGCTCCTTTTCTGCTACATCATCCTCTTCCATCAATGGTGCTTATGCATGAACTGTTTTTTCTACAATCCCATTCGATGACTCTTGTTCTTTGAACACAACATCTTTGTTGATTATGGTTTTCTTGGTGACAAGGTTATAAAATTTTTAAGCTTTTGACTGCTCACTATAACAAATAAATATGCATTTTTCCACTTTGATCATCTAATTTTCCTCTTATCTGCTTAGGCACATGTGCATAGGTTTCACATCCAAAAAATATGAAATGAGATACGTTGCATGACATACCTCACCATGCTTCTTTTGGAACTCTGTTCATGACACTCTTTGTAGGAGATTTATTTATCACATAAACATCACATGAAACTTCTTCTACCCAATACTCATTATACAAGTTTCTTTCTTTCAACATGCTACTTGTCATGTTCATAATTACTCTATTCTTTCTCTCTGCTACAACATTCTACTATGATGTGTATCTAATTGTAAACTATCCTCTGATTCCATGTTGTTCACAGTAGTCATGGAATGCTTTTGAATCATATTCTCCACCATGATATGATCTCGGAACCTTGATGTGTCGATCACTCTGTCTCTCTGCTAAGGCTTTGAATTATTTGAACTTTGAAAAAGTTTCAGACTTCTGCATCAAGAAGTAAACCCAAGTCTTCCTACTATAGTCATAAATAAAATTAAGAAAGTAACAACTTCCACCAATCGACTGTGTCCTCGTAGGTCCACACAAGTCTGTATGCACCAACTCAAGAGGTTTCTTTGATATGTATGAAACTCCCTTCAAAAAAATTTCACGGTGTTGGTTTCCCATGATGCAAAAATCACAAGTGCTAGTAGGTTCTTTGATGGAGGGTAATTCTTTGACCAACTGTTTCTGTTACAAAAATATTAAAGAAGAAAAGTGTATGTGTCAAAACCGAAAGTGCCATAACCAGTAACCATTAGAACATGCAACATTAAACGAACTAACCTGATCATTGTAATTCATAATTATAGGAAAGAGTTTGTTCCTTGTCATATGTACCTTTTCTATAAGCTACTTTCTTGGTGGTTTATCATAAATAACACACTCTTGCCCCTGAAAGAAAATTATTTATTATTTCTGCATCAATTGACAAACACTTATCAAATTATGTTTGAGACTAGGAACATAATATACCTCTAATATTGTCTTTTGATCCCCCTTCTTGGTCAGAATGTTAACCACTACTTTTCCATCTACATCCACATTCTTGCCAGTCCCCAACTTTACCTCTGTCTTTACAGTTTGATCCAAATTTGCAACCAAATTCTTATTTCTTGTCATGTGGTTACTGCAACAACTGTCTAACAGCCACACCTTATGAGATGGTTCATGCATTTTGGTGCATCCTAGGAACATGGAGTTAGTATTATCTATACTAACATTAGCTCTCTGGTTTGCTTGATCAACTATCTTCTTCCTACAATCATGGGCATAGTGACCAAATTTATTGCAATAATAACATCTCATCTTTGATTTGTTAGATCTTTGATTATTTTTGAAGCTTCTATTGTTGTTTCTTCCACTTTCATGTTCATGCTCTTCTCGACCATCTCTCTGACTACCATATCTTCTGCCTTGTCCTCTTCCTCTAGATCGATCTCTACCTCGACCTCTTGAAATAGAAACTTGAATTTTAAAAGTAGTTTCTAAAGTGGAATCCTTATTTCTATCTATCCTTGCCTCATGTGATAGAATTAATCCCATCAACTCATCAATTGTCATTTTTTCCAAATCCTTAGATTCTTCTATGGCTGCTACTACAACATCAAACTTGGTAGGCAAAGATCTAAGGAACTTCTCAATCATTATTCGATCTTTAATTTCTTCACCATAAATTTTTAACTAATTTACGACAAACATGACTTGATTCATGAAAAAATGATGTCCTCTGTCTCCTTCATCCACAGACTTTTAAAATATCTTCTAATATTATGAAATTTAACAATATTGACTTTGGCCATACCTTGATAGGTCGTCGCCAAAGCTTCCCATGCTTCCTTTGCTGAAGACGTAATCATAAACTTCTGGAACACTGCTCGGTCCATTCCCTACTAGATAAGAAGCAATGTTTGTGCATTCTTCTTTTTTTCCATTGTTCCCTCTCTGCATTACTGAGGGCTTGTTCTTCTGCATCATTATGAGGTTCTGCAAACCCAAACTTGACATAATCCCAAAAATCATGCACTTTTAACATGGTATCAATCTTAATGTCCCACACATCATAATCTTTCCCTGTGAAATAATGAAGTTGTGGCTTTTTTTTTCAGAAAAAAATCACTTCTCTTATGAAACCCTAAGTTTCTTCTTTTGTAAATGCTTTGCAAAGCTCAAAAAATAAATATGTAATAAAAAACCTTAGGTTTTATTTTTTATATAAAAAATTTCTTTTATAAAAAAAGATTGTATAAAAAAAATCTTATATAATAAGCCCTTTTCTAAAAAAAAAACTTACTATAATCTCACTTTTCAAAAATCATTAAAAATTATCAACACAAAACCTTTTAACCTTTTAGACCTAATAATATTAAAAAACATTACTTTTGAATAAAATAAAATCTTTTCAAATCATGAACCAATCGTATATTTTAAACAACGATTTTTTAAACAAAAACATATGAACCGTATGTGCTTTTGTTCAATAACGTGTGCCAAGCATAACCTGTTTAAAAACACTAACACATTTGAAGTGTGTTGTAGTAGCGTTTAATGCTCTTCACCTATAATAGCACTGTGTTAGTGTCCTAACGCTGAAAAAACAAAAGGAACCCATGTGCTACACGAAGCTGGTAAGTTTACTGACTGTAATGCGGCTCTCTGCTGAGCTCACCAACATTATGATGCACTGAGTATAATTTCCACATGTGTTATAGCTGAAATACGTGAAAGAATTTGTTTTAATTGGTGATTTGTCTTTCCCTAGTTCTTTGTAACCTTGATTTGATACCAATTTGTTGGTAAGGCAGGGGATATTAAACAAAAAGTAACGCAAATACTTCACACACGAAACACACAGGAGCTGTGGCTCTTGTATTAATCACACAAACTTCAATCTCACTTGATACAATGAACCCGGTGAAGGGTATTTATCTTGAATCACTTGACATATACACACTTACCAAACTCATCTATCACATAACTCGACTTATTCAACTCTCACTTAAATGACTCTCTAACTCACTTACCAAATTCATCTATCACACAACTCGACTTACTCAACACTTACTTAACTCACTGTCTAACTCTTCATGCAGGAGTTAGTTAGCTATTTTAACAAAATGAAATTGCAACATATAGTGAAATAACTAGAATAACTGGATTTTATAAGACCTATGTCAAATCTATGCATATTATCAAGAGTTTCAACATCATAAAAAATTTCTTTGATTTTTTTTAACTTGGGATATTCTTCACAGGGAGTTTCGACGGTGTTTTTTTAGCCTTAAAAGTCGTCTTCACAATTTCTTCGACCACAATAATAAATAATTTTTATCATCGATGTTTATAACCACAATAATGCAAAATTTGAAATTAAAGAAGGGCATATGATGCATGATTTCTTTCTGGCTTTCAATGATGAGTGATGCATCTGATGAGTGATACTGGTTTTCATAAAGTAACAAGCAGGAAAGAGATAAATGCAGTATTATACAAAATGTAATCTTTACTTTGGGTTAAGTAAATACAAAATAAGGTAAATTCATATATCAATCACATCAACACCAACATTCTTGTGTTGATTCAATTTCCATATCATTATAATGCACAAGAGAAGTGTTCAAAATTGAACACATCATAGCCCATTCAAGGGCCTCTCGCACGCAAAAGAAGTGCTAATTGAAAATTTCTTGTAAAAAAAAAATCAAATTGTGATCTCTACCAGTTTAAAAAAAAGTGTAAATAATATTTTAAAATTCCCTTCGAAGGGCTGCAGGACCTTTTCGAAATTTTTTGGATTTTTCTTATCCTTGGGCCCTGATTGAAACTTTCTTGGTACATAGTATCTAACCCATGACTAAATCATTACTCTGATTTCAACATTTACGTTTGGCGGTAAACAACTACATAAAAATTTACTTCTTCCCCCGAACTGAGTGCCCATCGGCGCTTAAATTAAAGGTGGGCACTGGGTTTTCAAGGGTCAGACTGTTGGAGACTACTCGAATCAAGGTTAATGCTCACTAGATTGGACTCCAGGTTCCCCAATGCAGAAGGAAATCTTCTTTGAGTGGAGCCCCAGTTTCGAGCTTAAACCATTTATCCAGTTGAGAGTTCGATCGGTTGAAGCAACCCATCTCCAACTGATTAAGAATTTAGTAAAGAAGGCCCTCCTATTTGGAAAGAATAAAAAAGATGAACCATCTTTAGCCTCTAAGTTCGAGCAGGAAACAATAGGTAACCTTCAAGACATGTTGAAGAAGAAACATCATGAGCTGGAGCATGGAGATTTCAATCACTCAAGTTATTCAAAACATGAAATGGATTCCTAGAAGCTTTCAAATTTTGTTTCTATAAAATTTCTCTTTATGATATAGTTATATATAATATATATCAAGATTATCTCTATTCAAATTAAGGAGAAAAAAGAAGTGTGTCAAGTAGAGAGGGTAATGTATTGTTGACTTGAGTGGAACTACAATACACTCCCTAATTTTTTATTTTTTATTCTTTTGTGTGTTTACTTTTTTTCATGCTACCAATATTTCCTCTACTACTATTTTCACTACTTCAATGGTTATTTATGCATTCTTTCTTTTAATGTGCTTCTTGGTATCAAGTTTTCTTTTTGGCTTGGATTTTATACCATCTTTTAAAACAATTTTGATTTGGTTTATTTCAGATGAAAATTAGGTTTGGTTAAACCTTATAGCCATGATTGAAGCACATTATACATGATATGCAACACGTAAAGAGGTATTCATAGTTTTCTTGAATTTATTTAAATATCCAGTTACAAACTTTTATTTCATTTCATCGGTTTAATAGTTTTATGTATCTATAAATACAAAATGATTGTGGAGGAGTGCTAGTGAAAACGTCAAAATTTGCAGAGGTAAAACAATTTTGAAGAATCCTCATTCTAGGTATTCATTGTATATTCCAAAACAGTTTTGAAGAATCCTCATTGCAGGTATTCATTGTATATTCCACACTTTGCTTTTATTTTGAAACTATGAAATAATTTGTGGTGTATTTATTAAAAAAATATATAGTTATTATGGAATCCTAAGCACTGTTTTTTCCTATTTTCCCATCAATGGATTCTCCACTTTTTCACGCTTGGTAACTGCACATAAAATCTTGGATCGTCTTCCCCAGTCTTAGCTAGCTTTTCTTGAATCATCTTCTCGAGTCTAAAACTAGTTTTTATATTACCTTCGCCAAGGTCTATTGTCTTTTGCCCAAACTATCCTAAGTATTTAAAATGACAAAGAATCATAGAGACACTACAAATCATGGAGACAATGATGATCAACCTTTTTCAAATTTTTCTTACATACCATCAATGCCTTGAGTTAAGCTCGATATAAATAGAAAACACTGTAATTTGTGGGGCAATCTTTGGGGAAACTATCATTAAAAATGGAAAATCTAAGGAAAACAAATATGGATGACATTCATTTTTTCTCATACAAACAGCATTGAACACCTCCCAAAACTAAAAAAAACATAAAAATTTGATTGATGCACGCTCACTCAAAATAAACTTGTATTCCTATGTGTTCACATTTCACTTTGGTGAAAGAACTAGTTGTTTTATCCTACTTACATTATGGTGAGTGGCTAAATTTAATTTATTGAAATTTATATAAAAATTACATTATGGTGAGTGGATAAACTTAATTTATTGAAATTTATATAAAAGTGGGATTGATGCACGCTCAGTAAAAATAACCTTGTATGTCTATGTATTCACATTTAAGTGAAAGGACTAGTTCTTTTATTCGGCTTGTTCCTAAATTTAATTTATTGAAATTAATTTTTGACAATTTTATGGTAAATATATAATTTATGTAGCTAGAGAATAAAAATATTAATATTATGCATTGTGTGGATATTTCATAATTTCCTATGATAAATATGTAAGCTTGCTCTTGTGGGCATTAAACTGATATTTTAGTCAACTTATTCAAATAAAAAATGATTTGGAATCCAGGAAGTACTAGATCCTGATTTTAGAGATACTTGTGTTGTGAGATACCAACTAGTTTTTTCTGTTTGTTGTTTTCTATGCTTCCCTTGCTTCATTCCAATGACATTTTAGTTATTTCAGTTATGCTTGGTGGTTTCTTAGAGTAAAAGGATATCAACTATGGAGGGAATGTATTTGTTGTTCACAATTCTTATATGTTTTATTCGAAATGCTATGTTATTCCAAGTTTGTTTTCCAATAGAGTGTTTAATAACTAGTTCGAAGTTATATTTCTCTCCACTGTTTGTTTGAATAGATGGTTAATTTTTTCATTTGGTTCATATTTATCTTATTTTTAAATCTTTCCAAAAATCAATAACAAAACTATGTTTAATTCTATCATGAAATTAATTTAAGACTGATTTTTCATTTTAATAATAAACTCTATAACTTATCAAGAAAAAAAGAAGGAAAAATGAGAAAAAATTGAAAGGTACTACCAAAAAAATAATAATAAGCTCTATAACAAAGGTTGATATACATATCGGATTATTTGCATGAAATTAATTCAAGGCTACTTTTTCATTTTAATAATAAACTCTATAACTTAACAAAAAAAAAGAAAAGGAAAAAGATAAAAAATTGAAAGGTACTACCAAAATTACAAAAAAATAAATAATAATAAACTCTATAACAAAGGTTGATATACATCTTAATTATTTGCAGTGGATGGATGTAGTATGCTTAGTTAGTGGGGGTTTATTTTCATCTTCAGTTACATCTCTATTTAATTAAATTAAATGAACTCACATATTTATGTGTAGGTGTAAAAGGCTTGTGGAGAAATAATGGTGAAGATGTTGAATTTTAAAAATATTGTCAAATAAATCTTGAAATATTTTCATTTAAGTTTTGTCTCAATGATTTCACACTTTAAAAAATCTTTGATATATTTATAAATGAAAAATAAAATATTTGTTATGGAATCTTAAATAAAAAAAATCTAATAACATTACTTTATGTAATTAAAAGATATGATACTTTCATTATTATCACACATGTCTCCTTCATACAAGTGGAAGAGTAATTAAATTTTACCATGAAGGACATTTATATGCATGCAATACAATAGATTTATCATGATGATATCAATAACTTTGGCATATTTTCTTTCAGAATACTTGATCTTCAGCATGGCCACCGTTAACACGTTGTTATCCAAGTTGGCTCTGATGGCATCCATATTCACATTATTCAACACCCTGAATTGGCTCCAAAATTTTCAGTTGGAGTGCTCCACTCTGTGCCATTTTTCGCCCTCCTCCTCTGCCTGCTTTAGCCGCTCGTAGTTGATTCTCGAAACCCTGTTTTCCTCTACTTCGATCTTGATTTCATCCCATTGAACCTTCACATCCATCCAAAATTGAGACTCACTACATTGAAACCAGAATCTAAACGCAAGTTGCCCTGGCAATGTAAGATGGTTGAAATTGTGCATCAAACCTCGCTGCATTAGACCTATGTCACAGGGTTCGGCGAATTTGAAACTTGAGGTTCGAAATTCGGCGAACCTCAAAAAAAATTTCAAATTCGTTTAGGTTCAGCGAACCTGAAAGCCGAACCTAAAGGTGAATATGAAAGCCGAACCTGAACCTGAAGGCGAATTTAATGAAAAAATTAGTCTAGGTTCGATTTTTAATGAATTAAGGGTTTTTATTACTGCGGATTTGGTCTTAGTGGTTTTAAAAACAGTGGGCAAGTTTTCTCTTCCCACCACGATTTTCCCTTCCCGCCATGGTGCGATGATGTTCCATTCATTATTTAATGGTTACTGGGTGATTTATTTTACAAAGCAAATTCGTGCTTTATCTGATCATGCTTTAGCCTGTAATTGCTGTTGGGGTTTTTTTATGGTCGTGTTGCTTTGCTATCGGCTACCGTGTGAGGTCTCATTACTGCCGACTCCCGAGTAGTCGTCTGAGCCTTGAGGTGAAGGTTTGTGGAGTTGAGGAGTGTTGCTGCCGGTCGAGGAGTCTCATTGTTGTGGACCTGCGGTCGAGGAGTGTTGCTAACTTGCTGCAGCCTGCCGTCATATTGCTTCCCACTGCCCAGTGCCTGTAGGCTATCGTCATCCTGTTGTTATGCTTGCGGTTGACTCGTTGAGGAGTGATGCTCAGTGTTGCCGTCGTGGTGTTGTTGTAGCCTGTTGTGGTGTTTGCTGCAGTCAACGGTCAAGCGATGAGGAGTGTTGTAATTTTGTGGGGAAGTGTTACTACAGCCTACAGCCTATGGCTACATCCTTACAGGTTAGTTATCAAATATTTATGAATTACATTTCTCTTCGATCTTTAAACAACAAAAATCAAAATCCTGGTTACCAATTAACAACCAATCCGAAATCTGATTCCTAAGTTAACTGTAGTCTGTAATTAATAATAAAAATTATTTGGAAATGAATGCCGATCATGAGATCCGCCTAATGGCCATTATTCAAGATTGCCTCGCTCATCAGTTTTGGAAACCTTTCATTAATGGCTATATATCAAATTTTCCCTGGTAAACACCATTTTAAATCTTATGTGTGTTTGGTCATTTCGAAAATTTTATCTTGTCTTTTCTCTCAGCTCATGGTGATAGACAATAGAACTATTCCTTGGCTATGTTCAAGTTGTATAACTGTTTCTCCTTGTATATTTTAACAAAGAAATATTGTGAAAGATTTCTGAATTTCTTGTTAAAATATATGATACGACTGTTGTTTGTGTGCATGTTTCAAAATGGGCTCCTTCATTTGAGAAATCTCCCTCCTTGGTGCAAAACCCCCCACTTTCCCAATGAACCTCAAGGCACAGGTATATTTTACATTCAACCACCTTTTTTGTTCTCAAACTGAAAATATATGAGTAGCAAAACCTAGAATTATGAAGATATACTCTGAAATCTGCTGCTTCCTTTGAGTCAGTGCTCCATTCTTCATAGCCATATTCACATGGCATTGACTGTAGTATTTACCTCTATTCAGTGGGTGCCAATTGATGCCAATTCCTTATAATGCAGATAACTATTTAGGTAATCCCTAGTGTATTTCATGATGAAAGTTGAAACTCGTCAATTTATTCCTTGTGATACATTGTTCATGGTACCGGTATATAATTGTTGGAGTACTAGTTTGTGCATGAACTGTTTGACAAGTTACAAAATATATTAAACATCCTAGAACCAGCAAGACTTTCTTTTAATTTTATTCCTCGAATATTGGGTATAGATGCATGATTGAAAGCTGATAAGTCTTTTGTGACTAGAAAACAAGATATGTTGGTATAAAACATAAAATCTAAATCTAGTCTATAGATCTTGCAAATTTGTAGTTTCTTCGAGGATGCATGAAAATTGTTTGAAAAACTGACTGGGTGAATTTTATCACAAAATTTCCAGTAGCCTTTGATGCTCTGTCTATTTTCCTTAATTAGAATTTGAGAGTGTGATGGCACACCTCGTGTGAGGTTTGTCTACAAACTATTTGAAGAAATATCAATGAGTCTCCTTTATAAAAGCTCAGCAACACTCACTTATTCTCATTGTACGGAAATTAAGGATTAAATATCCAAAAAACACTCTTCTCTAAAAATGATTTTAATATTAGTTAGGAACAGAAAGGAAATCCTACATGTACAGTTCAAATTGAAGGGAAATAATCCAAAAAAAATACTTAAAAAAAATGCACATCAGCTTATCCTTTAATTTCTTATCACCAAAGAAGGTAAAAGAGCCTCAGGCACTCAAATTATATGCAGACTATTCTGGTGAGGTTTGTAGTAGCCAAATCATAAAACAAAAGCTTATTTGTATTTTATTTTATAATTTTTATCATTTATTTAATTAAGCTTTCCACTAATGCCTTTAAAATTTAGTTAGTTTAAATTTTAAAAATGTGGCTTATTTGTATTTTATTTTATAATTCTTATCATTTATTTAATTAAGTTTTCCACTAATGCTTTCAAAATTCAGTTAGTTTAAAATTGTGGCTTATTTTTATTTTATTTTATAATTTTTTTCATTTATTTAAATTTTAATTATAGTGTGCAAACAAATTGTAGAAATACTTGCAATGGCACCTCCAAAATCAATAGCAAAAGCATGGAAATATGTGGAGAAATTGGATGGGTCTAGTGGGAGACATCTTAAATGCAAACTATGCAATGATGAGTTTGTTGGGTCTTTAACTAGAGTGATGGACTGTTTGCTGTCTATCTCTAATGGTAAAGGAGGTGGTGTTGATGGTTGCAAGAATGTGTCTGCAGAGCTCAAGGAGATACTTCAAAGAGATTATGATAAACTGAAGAATGCCAAGCAGGTGAAAGAAAAGAAAACGAAGTGTATTCAAACATAAATTGAAATGAATTATGGTTCGTTCTCCTCACTCTCCTCGAGCATGGTTGGCATTGGAAGTTCATCTCAGCCAAAGAGAAGTAAATCTAGTGGGACAACAACATTAAATTCTCTTTGGAAGCCCAAGTAGAAGCAAGAAGTTGATGATGCAGTAGCTGATATGTTCTTTGAATCTGCCATTCCATTTAATGTGGCAAGAAGTCCTTATTTCCTCAATGCATTTAAGATGATTTCGGATTTTGGTAAAGGTTATGTCCCTCCTAGTTCTGAGACAATAAGGACCACTCTTTTGAAGAGGGAGAAAGAAAGGGTGACAAATAGATTGAAAAAGATCAAAGACTCTTGGAGGGAAACAAGGTGCACAATTTTATCAGATGGTTGGTCAAATATGAATCATAGACCTCTAATTAATGTGTTGGTTCATTCCCCTAAAGGAGTACTTTTTTTGAAGGTAGTTGATACATCAGGGAATAAAAATACCTCTGAATACATTTTCAAGATTTTAGAGGAAGCTATTCTTGAAGTTGGAGAAGAAAACGTGATCCAAGTTGTCACTCATAGTGCTTCAAATTGTGTTGGAGCTGGAAAGTTGATCATGGAAAAATACAGAAAACTATATTGGACACCTTGTGCTGCTCATTTCCTTGACTTATTGTTGCATGACTTGGCCAAGTTTCCATGGATTAATGAAACAGTTCGGAAGGGGAAACAAATTGCGCACTTCATATTCAACCATCAACACACTTTGATTTTGTACAGGAGTAAAGCATCTAGAGAGCTGCTAAGGCCTTGTGAAACCAGATTTGCTACATATTACATCACTGTCAAAAGAATAGTTGAAGAAAAATCAAGTATAAGAGGTATTTTTTGCCACAATGACTGGGAAAACTCTACCCTTTCAAAGGAAGCTAAAGGAAAGGAGTTGGAATAGGTGATTTTAGGAAATAATTTTTGGGACAATGCTCTAAAGGTCTTAAGAGTATGTGAACCAATTGTTAATATGCTCCGCATGGTTGATAGTGATACCCCTTCCATGGGATTTGTTTATGAAGGCATGGATCGTGGCAAGGAATCCATTGCAAAATCTTTTAATAATGAGGAAAATGAATACATTGAAATATGGGAGGTGATTGATGAAAGATGGAAGATGTTGCATAACCCTTTGCATGCAGCAGCTTGTTATTTGGATCCTAGACTCTTTGGGATAGAAAGAACAAATGATGCAGAGGTCATTATTGGCCTTTATGAAGAAATTGAACGGATGGTCCCAGATTTATAAGAATCCAGAAGAATTAGAGAGCAGCTTCGGGCATACAGGTTGGAGGAGGGAATGTTTGCAAGGACTAGTGTTGTACAGGATAGGCCTAATGTTTCGCCAGGGAGATGGTGGCAGTTTTATGGATCAGAGACTCTTGAATTGAAACATTTTGCAATTTGTGTTTTAAGCCAGGGATCAAGTGCTTCTGCTTGTGAAAGGAACTAGAGCAAATTTAATCATATTCAGTCTAAGAAAAGAAACAAATTATTGTCTACGAGGTTGGAAGACCTTGTTTATGTTCGCAACAATTTGAAGTTGGCCTTGAGCAGTGTGGCCAAAGATGCATCTAGTTCCTCTCAGTCGTTGTTTGAGTCCATACTAGAAGAAGATGATATTAGCATTGATGATGACTCAATAGACGAGTCAAATGATGACTTTGATGATCACTCTTCTAGTGGCTTTACTAGGCCATTTGCTTATGATGATTTAGAGATTTAGAGCTTTATGATGTTGCAACTTGAAACTTGCAAGTAGGCCAAAATGATAGATAATCTATGTTTTTGAATTTTGTAGAAGAATTTTATGGATTATAGCTACTTTGACATTATAAACTTCCTTTTTAAAATTTTAAAATTTGAAGATGTTCTCCATGGTTTTGAAATATAGCTTTATTGTAAATTGTAATTTGTATGCTTAAATTCTAATTATGTTTTGATTAAGTGATTCTAATTATGTTTTGATTATGAAAATTATGCGATTCATTTCTGTATTTCCAGACTACTATGGTGTATCGTGTATGTTTACATTTAAGTTTTAACTAATGTCATTGATATAATTAGATCATGCTATGATTAAGTTATTCATGTGTGTTTACTAATCAAAATTTTTATTCATAGATTTATAATTTATTAATTGATTTTGATTTTTAATTAATTTATGCCATATATCTTTATATATATTGAAAAATATGTATAGTCGAACTTAATGTCGAACCTCATACCGAACCTCATACGAAAATTCGAATTCGAATCAAACTTAATCGTTGCCAAACTCAAATTCGAACCCGAACCATGTGACATAGCATTAGACTTGTGTTTTAACCTGGCAACATTGAATCTGTGCCTCTAACCTCTTCTCTTTCGTTGATTCTTGCCACATTTAAACGAAGGAATGAAGGTTTTGGAAAGAAAATGCAACGAAGTGATGAAGAGGAATGCATTTCATGTCCAACGCCATTTCACCTCCCCCACCTAACAGGTAGCCAACCCTTCGACATCCACCATGACGTTGCCATGACTATTTCCATTCCCTCTCATCATAGCCATAGATCAAGTTATTACATGAAGAATATTCGAAGAACAGTTGATCGTTCCCTTGGTAAAAAGAAATGAAATTCTTACAATCATCATTCACACGAGGTTCAAATATACATCTATCAGCGAATTAAAATAGTGTAAGGCGTGTGTAGGTTTTCGTACATGTTGAAAGAGAAAATAACTACAATTGAAACACATGTAGACAAAGGATCAAACTATAAAAATAATGTCCATATAAGCGGAAGGTCAGGAGATATCTCCAAAACTAGACTTATTGAAAAGGATCATTAAAATTCAGATGTTTAATATACCTTAATTTTTTATGGACAGTTACATGTTTTAAATACATGGTTTGATTGACAATAACATGTCCAAAAGTAAATTCCTAAAATGTTGGAAACGTGAAGTCCAAGTTTTGACTCTGAGGCATATCATCCCTCACTTCTATCTCACAAAGAAATGTGATAAATTGAAAAGTTCATTAAATTTTAAATTGCTGAGGTTTGACTATAAAAAAAATATTTTATTAAAGTTCAAGGAAAAAAAATATTACTTTGAAATAAATATTAATTTTTTTATTTCAAAAAATATTTTGTGAATGTTTTAGAAAATTAATTTCGTTTATTGATTATTGATAATTAAATTAACTTTTAAAAAGAATATTTCAAGTAGATATATTTATCAACAAATTTACTCTATGATGAATGCTGAAAATGTCAATCATTGCAAGTCTTCCATGTTGGATCATAAAGAAGAGCATTTTATACCTTACATAAAATACTTAACACCAAATGCTCTACAAGATAGATACAAATTACCTTTGGCATATTGGGTTGAAAGGACAAATTTTAGGCAAAAATAAATGACTCTCTAGGGAGAAGGTATAGGAAAATGTTTGTCACCTCATTTAGCAAATATTTTGGGGCCAAAAGCCTTCAAAAATGGAGAGATATAACCCAAGTTATATCATAATATTATTCTTCATCTATGACAATGATCTCATAGTGGAAAAATAGTAGGAATTAGCTTGTAAGGCCATTTTTACCAGGTACTAGTTTGGGGAATTAGTTTAAAAATATTGATAAGCAATTTAATGTATTAAATTATGTTTTTTGGAGTCTAAAATTTCCTGATTTAACACTAGATATAGTGATGTTGTTTTACAGTTACATACCTTTCCAATGATACAAGAAAGATGTCCATCAGATTTTGTATACAAAATTTATGCTTTCAAAATTTTCTTTTTCACCACCATGGTTTGAGAGGATGCCCCATCAACCCTAGTTACTCATGCCAAAGGGGTAGCCACTTGTGGAATTTGAGGAAGCCTCTTGAAGGGTCAAAGTTGTAACTCTAATTGAGAGCTAATGGAGTCAAAATTGAAAGCTTGTTAGCTATTCAACTATGTTAAAATGAGACCACTAGGAGTAAGGGTTCCATTCTATGCTATTGTATCTTGCTACATAGTACTGTAGGGAAAATGAGAGTATGAGTTAGAGATACTAATAAAGGGTTTCAGTGTTCTGTGGTAGCTCAACTAACCATAGATGTTACACAACTCTATAGAGGGTGGGTGGCTTATTCTTTGTACTTGCATTATTTCCATATTAGAGGAAAGAGAGAAGAGCATTCTCACCTTTTATATGTTTTTCTCCCATAATGGTTTCTTAGAGAAAATATTTGTACCTATTTTGGATGGTATGTAATTGTATTTGTTTCTCTCTGTTTTCCATATTTTATGGGTTTCATGAATAAGTGAAAAAAATAATAATTAAGAAATCAATAATCTAAATAAATTTAACCTTCAATATATAGATTGCACTTTCTTTTATTAGATAAATTGTGAAAAACTATTGCAATGGAATATTCAAGATCGTTTACATATTATGTTGAACTAATAGTTTCTATTGTAGTTTCCAATAGAGGTTTCCCTATATTAATTTTAGGTTAAATAGTTTCTAATATGGTTACCAGTAGAGTTTCCCCTATATTATTTTTAGGTAAAGTCCATCTTGAGATATTGTCTTACCAATGGCTATTGTGGTTGATAAAAAATTCACTCCCCATTCAAATATTCTATAGAAAAAGAAAAGATCATTGGATAACCTCCGTTATGTGGAATATCAAAAATTAAAACCTCATAAGATGTGCTCCTCTTCCTTGTAATACTTAAAATAATAACTTTACAAGGTTCCCCATCCTCCGCGGAATATATTCATAAAGTGTTACTACAACAATGATTCGTAGTTGTAAAAGACTCAATCTACTCAATTAAATTTGAACATATTATTTAAGACCAAAACTTCTTTATTAATAAGATATATTTAATAAATAATTAAACTAATTCTAAATATAAATATAAATATATAAATTGAAAATCTATATATACTTAGAACTACAATTGTCAGCAATATTCCATTTCTTTAATTGAAATACAATTGTTGCTTATATATATATACCAAAAAAATTACAAATATATATAAAAGCGAAGATCATGTATTTAGGACTGCAATTGTGGACACTATTACATTTTAATTGCAATACAATTGTTTCGAATTTTTTATATGGTGTGAAATGTGAACTTTGCAGGTAACCTTTCTTTATTATATGATGTGAAATGCGAACATCGAATACATTTTTTTTTTTCTTTATTATATGTTGTGAAATGTGAACAATATTGCATGTAATCTTTTATTTATTATATGATGTGAAATGCGAACCTCGAATATATTTTTTATTTTTTATTTATTACTTATAAAAAAAATAAAAAGAGACTACTTTTCTATTAAAAATACCCTTGAATTATAATCTCACCTAACCTAAATTACCAGCAGATTTATTTTTCTTGTTAAATCAATGAATTCGCCATTTATCTGAACGGCCAATGATAACCAGCCAACGAGCAGCACAAGTCAGGAGTGAGATTAATAAGCTATTTCTATTTAAATATCGACATATTCCCAAAACAAAATCATAATATGAAAAATAACTAAAAGACCGCACAGATTTTGGGTTTAGCCATGACTTGATTATATCATGTAAAGCCATCCATCAAACATTGAGATCCCCGAAGGCCCCACAATTCTTCTGAAGCATTTGTTCCATCCCAGGCGAGATGTTTTATTCAAGTTTGTGAAATTATTTTATATTATTATTATTTTTTCAATAATGATGATGGTTAACTTATATTAAGATTAATGTGGTTTATTAGATTTTAAGAGAGGATAAATAATCTATATTTGATTTTTCAATTTTTTTATTTTATGGTCAAAGAGAAGAAAAATAAGTGATCCGCTATAAGTGGGATGGCTTAACAAGTCAAGAAGATTGGAAGTGTGGCAGATGGTAGGCAATTGAGAGCGAATGTGAGTAAGAGTTAAGTAGTCTAAAAGGAAGTGATTTTCATCTTCCACTTGCTTACAATTGCAAATCTAACATATTCTATCGTTCCAAGGGGTCCTGGGAATAGACCACCTTTCTACCTGACTCGGAAGCTCATGGGAATTATTTCTTATCTTAGTGATATTCATTTTTTCTTATTGATGGACAACACAGAGAGATAATTTTGATTATCAAGGGTGGAGTTGATCACTTCAATATAGTATCTTGGCTTCCTTTTACCTTTGAGCTCCCAATCCTCCAACAACTTTTCCTTAAATTTGGAGGTAATAGTATTTTTGATATTATCTTTGCTTCCCATACTGAACTCCTCTTTAATTCCTCAATGGTTGAGCCATGACTATACATCCTTATGCCACCCTCTCTTCACGCAAAAGTGAGGATTTTGACTACAATTAGAAAGAATTATATATTTATTAAATTATATATTTTAAATATAAAAATAAAATGTATATTTTAAATATAAAAATAAAATGTATATTTATAAAATTAGTAAATTGTTGTTCATAAAATTTATAATAATAAAAAATATTATGATTTTTTTTAATAATAGTTTATTTTTAAATTTGTAATATTATAAAAGTGAAAAAAAAAATTATAATTATTAATTTGTTGAAAATGTTTAATGCATTCTTTTTATTGATGTTAAGATTTACTATAGAGAAACTCACTTACACTAATTGAAAAATAAATTGGAAATCCTTGTCTTTTTCAACAAAGTGTTAGATAAATATATATTTAGAGAAATTTACAATTAAGGCGTTTGAAAAATAAATTAGAAAACTTTGTCTCTCAACCTTAGTCTTTCAATAAAAGGTTACATATACAAAAAGTTGCATGTCAGATATATGAATAGTAATCTCATTAAAAGTGTTCAATACTTCAACATCAACTTCAATTACAATTAGAAGAATACTTATTAAAAATATACATATAGAGAAGCTCATATATAGTGCCTTTGAAAATAGGATAGAAAGCCTTGTCTTCCATTTCTGATTTTTGAAAAAAGGTTACATGTTAGAAGAATATGGATTAAAAATATGCATAGAGAGAAGCTCATATATAGTGCTTTTGAAAATAGGATAGAAGCCTTGTCTTCTATTTTTTATTTTGGAAAAAAATTTAGTATAATTTGTAGTGAAATCTTGATTTATGTTGTTTAAATTGGTTTTTTTACTATATATACGAATTCAGCGACTTGAAAAACTTTTTAGGCACTTAAATTATAAAGAATTCACCTATCAAATTTGTGATTTCATTCAATCTAGATTCTATACCCAATTCTAAACCAATTAAATCAGAAAATAAACTAAAAACTACTCAAAAATCACTCATAAAAAAAAAATGTGTTGAATCATAGTTGTAAATTGTGCCCTTGAGTTTTTTCGTTGGACATGGTGTTGTTTTTTTCGTTATTACTCTTCCCTTTGTGATATAATACTATAAACTTTCCTTGGACGTGGTGTTGTCTTTTTTCGTTAGGACTCTTCCTTTTGTGATATAATACTGTTTTATATCGGTGCACGTGTTCCATAGCATCCACATTGCATGACATGCACAAAGACTCCTTGGAATATGCGTAAATTGCATGTGCGTTCCTCGACATATATAAAATTAATATGCAGGGGCCGTTTTGCAAGGTCAGAGCTAAGAGGTTGGTTTTTCCTAATAAATTGGGTAGTCGACTGTATTTTACGTATTTTTAAATTGCAGGTGTTTCACATTGAGTTTGTTTATTTATCAATTTAAATAATAACGATTAGTTAATCTTATTTAAAAAGGGTAAAGATAAATATAGTTTTAGTTATTTTCTTTATAGATCTGTTTTAGGATTTGAAGGTAATATTTAATGTAGTTTTTTTCAAATATTATATTTGAACATGGTACAGGTATATAAATGTATATATCAATTGTTAATAGGTTGGAATTTTTATATTTATATTTATATTAAAAAAAAAAATTTAAGATAATATTTTATTGTGATTAAATTTATTTATTTTTTGGAAATTACATTTTAAGTTACATAGAATTACCTATCAAATAAGAAACTATTTTGATGAGATTTGAATTACATAACATATAATTATTAAAAATAAAATAAATATATAAAATTTAAACTATAAATATTATCTATTTATTATTTTTTAACATTTAATTTATAATAATAATAATAATTGTTTTTATTTTAAAAATAAAAATAGAGAATAAATATATATAAATAGTAAACATTTAATTTATTCTTCAGAAATATATTAAATAAATATTATTTTTATTAAAAATAAATATAAATATAGAAAATTCAAATTATAAACATTAAATATTTAATTTATTCTTTAAAAAATAAATAAATTATTATTATTTTGATTTTATTTTTTATTTTAGTCAAACTAGCCGTTAATATTTTATTTTTAATTATTTTAAATTAATAAATAATAATGATTATAATTTTAGTTATTTATAAATATATATCTATATTAAATATATTTAATTATAATTTTTTAATTAATATAAATTTAAAAATATATATGATGGGACCGTCCAGCCCACACGCCAAGTCAAATATCAAACAAACAACAATTTAACAACACAATTGACAATTGGTAACTACGTGGCTTATCAATGGAGCTTTGATTGTTTTACACGTCGGACTGTAGTTGTTACTCACAACAATAAACCTTGAGTTTTACAACTTTCCGTGGGATTTGATATAATGCCTCTAGTGATACGCAATTAATCACAATGTGATTGCATCGATCCGATCGATCGATCCACTTGCCGTCTGTCGATGTCACACGTTCTTCGCCCTATTGCTCGGTGTTAGTTCATTCTGGCGGTCATTTGCCCTTTCTGCTCCGTGGCTGTGTGCGAGGGTTCCAACTTGGCGATCTTGCTGAGGTTTTCTTTCTTTCTGTGAGTTTCTTGTTCCACGGTAAATGGCATTAAAATAGTGAATCGGTATCTGTAGAGATGGCGTTTAAACTATTCGGCCTCCTCGACGGTTCGACTTCTTTTCACTGTAACTAGTTTGTCCTTCCTGTTATTCAATCAGCACCTACAGGTTTTCAATTTGTCAATTTCACTGGTTGTTTTTTTTCTGCAATTCTTTTCATCTCGGTTAACTCATTTATCAACTGTGCACAGACTATCTTGGTCGTGGTTCCTTCTTGGCTAACTCAGCTTCGTTCAGCAATGGAAACGGTAAGCCATCTCTCCGTGATTCAACTCCTTGATTTTCCTTTTCTCACACTAACCATGGGGCTCCTTGCGAGCAGGCTCAGTTGGCTCTCTTATCAGCTATTTGGCTCAATAGAAATCAACGTGTTCTGTCTCCGCGCAAGGTAATAACTCAAAATTTCTTCTTCGATCATTAATCACGTTGAAAAGGTCACATGGGTTTCGAACTGACTTAATGTTTTTGTTGTGCAGGTGGTTCGGACTTTCCTGGCTTCCCAATATTTCGTCCCGGGCTATGTTCGGTCTTCAGTTTCCAATGGGTAGGTCCTTTCCAAGCTCGTCTTCTCCTTTATGCTGAATCTGTCAAAGGTTTCTTAGGCAAACTCGTGCCAACTTCTTTCAGGTTCTTCTCGTGGCGTGTCGTTTTGTTGTGTCTGTCTTTCGTTCCAAAATCTATCACTCTGACTGAGTTTGATTTTAAGACCTTCCGGGTTTTGAACCCTACCTGTAACTTCCTTGTTCTTTCCAAATTAGGTTCCTGTAGCCGTAGGGTTTCTGGCTGAAACCCTAATTGTAAATCTCGTTTTTGCTATTATTTCAAAATGTAAATTAACAGTCTCCGGACTCAGACTTTTATTCGACTGGTAACTTTAATACAGAGAGGTTTCTTTTACTATTTCTCAGTTTTATCATGAAAATAGACACAGTTTTATGAATGTACCTGTGGGTTTAACATTCATGCATTCAAATTTGTTGTTTGATTATCGTTCGCCAGTGCGAGGCCTGTCTCGCTATATTTCTTCGAATTTCCTTCAGTTCCCAAATGCTTTTGAATCAAAGTATTCGTGGATGTAATACACCTGCACCTCGGTAACAGTTCTTTTGAGAGGAAAATAAAATGTTTATTCCTGAATATGCATGTTAGTAATTCGACAGTGAATTTATGTTATCTGGAAACAAATTGTAGTAATCTTAAGACACAAATGGTTTTTTTTCTGGTAAGAGTCAATACTCTGTTTTATTTCTCTTCGTTCTCTTCGTTACAGAACCCCTACATAATGCACCCCCTTTTCCTTTTGTATCTCAGTAGAAGAAAAGGAAAAGAGTAGTTACCCGTTGGCAACTGTCTTCTGTCAGTTACAATTAATCACTGTTTTTCCCATTTTTCCTAAAGTAATGAAAGAAAAATAAAATGTCCAACTAACCCGACGGACTTAAATAAAACAACCAACTATTTCTACTTAATTAAAATGCAATTTCCTAACTGTAAACAGTCTTTTAAAACAAATTAAACAATGATAGGTTCAAAGACCTGTCAAACTGTCACATATCACCAAGAGAAAAAACCTGCTGCTGTTTTTCTACCTCGAGTCGGATGCTCCTACATCAGGCTCCCCGGGTAACAAAAAGTCATGGCTTCGTTCCATGAGATCGTCCACCGAATAGCCAGCTTTCTGGATCTGTGCTGTGTCAAGCCAGGAACTGTCCTCAATAGGATGGTTCTTCCACTTGACCAAGTACTGTAAATATTCTTTCCTGCGTGTTCACTTGGCTACCTGCGTGTCAAGGATACCCTCGATCTCAAGGGGTTGCGCTGCAGGCATCCGCCTCAACCAAGAATCCTTGCTAATTTGGGTGTCCCGTTCTGGCCTTGCTGCCCCATCGTCTTCAGGATTGGCAATGTGAGGAAACAGATCCACCACATTAAAGATGGGTGAAATGCCTATCCCTGGCAGAAACTGTATCTCATAAGCATTGGCAGAAAACTTGCGAAGAATTTTGCAGGGGCCAATCTTTTTAAACTTCAGTTTGTTATATTCCCCCTTCGGAAAATGTTCCTTGTGCAAGTGAGCAAGTACTTCGTCCCGAACATTGAATTGAACTTCCCGCATTTTTAAATATGTTTGTTGTTTGTATATTTGATTGCTGTCTTGTAACTTCAACTTCACCTACTCGTGTAAATCACTCATCGCTTGAGCGAAATCTTCTCCATCTGCGCTTCTTTTTTCGAGTTTCCCCAAATCCTGCAGCTCATGCACTCCGCGAGGATGCATGCCATACAGAATCTGAAAAGGAATGTAGCCCGTGCTGCGATTTGGTGAATCGTTGTAGGCAAATTCCGCTTGAGCAAGTACGCGATCCCACATTCGCGAATTTTCTCCTATCAAACTTCGTAGCAGGTTTCCTAAGCTCCTGTTCACCACCTCCGTTTGCCCATCGGTCTGTGGGTGATAAGCGAAGCTGAAGTTTAACTGAGTGTCCAACTTTTTCCACAGGGTACGCCAGAAGTGCCCTGTGAATCGCACGTCCCTGTCAGAAATAATGGACCTCGGCAAGCCATGCAGTCTAACAATCTTCGTGAAAACAAGTGTGCTACGTGAGTAGCATCACTGGTTTTTCGACAAGGTATAAATTGCGCCATCTTCGAAAACCTATCCACCACCACCATTACTGAATCAAACCCCCGCTGTGTCCTAGGCAGACCTAAGACAAAGTCCAAACTGACTGAGTCCCATGGTCTACTCGGACTGGGTAGTGGCATATAAAGCCCGACATTTTGACTGTTGCCTTTTGCTAACTGACACATTTTACACCTGCTTACATACCTCTGCACATCCCGTCGTAGCTTTGGCCAGTAATAAAAGTTCTCTATCTGAGATAATGTTTTGTCTATGCCGAAATGTCCGGCTAGACCTCCACTGTGCTTCTCCCGAATAATGTTCTCCCGCATTGAACAGTTGGGAATGCACAACTGTCCTCCCCTAAATAACAATCCCTCTTGCAGATTATAGTCCAGCCATGGACTATTGTTTTGCAGCAAAGGGTTTTGACACGCCTCATGGGCCTCCTTAAAATCTGTATCTGTCTGATATAAATCCTTCAAATGCTCAAAACCCAGCACCTGCACCATACTCTCCTGCAAGAGCAAAGATCTTCTACTTAATGCATCTGCCACCTTGTTGGACTGCCCGCTAATATGTTTGAACACAAATGTAAAGCTCTGCAGATATTCCACCCACTCTGCATGCTTATGATTCAACTTATGCTGTTGCATAACATACTGTAAGGCAGAATTATCAGAAAATAAAACAAACTCATTACCTAACAAATAGTGCCTCCAGTGTTTCAAAGCTTGAACAATTGCATAAAATTCCTTGTCATAAGATGAATACTTCTGCCTACTTTCATTCAGTTTCTCACTGAAATAAGCGACCGGTCTGTCCTCTTGGCTAAGTACTGCCCCAATGGCGGTACCGCTGGCATCACAACGAACTTGAAATTTTTTGTTGAAATCTGGTAATCTCAGAATTGGTCTCTCAGTAATCTTCTTTTTCAAAGTCTAGAAACTGTTTTCTGCTGCTTTAGTCCAGCAAAAAGGCTGATTCGCCTTCTTAATTGTGTCCAACATGGGCGCGCAGATTCCACTAAAATCCCTGATAAATTTCTTGTAAAAGCTTGCTAATCCATGGAAGCTTCGAACCTCGAACAAATTCTTTGGGGATGGCCAGTTTTCTATAGCTGCAATTTTCTCCGGGTCCATCTTTAACTCATTTTCTGCAATCACAAAACCCAGATAAACTAATTCCCGTTGAAAAAAAGTACACTTTTTCAAATTTATCAGCAACTTGTTCTTCTGCAATCTTCTCAATACACTTCGAACATGTCGGAAGTGTTCCTCCTCCATTTTGCTAAAAATCAAAATGTCATCCAAATAAACAATCATAAATTTCCCAATGAACTCTTTTAGCACTTCGTTCATTAGGCGCATAAATGTAGTAGGGGTGTTACTCAACCCAAATGGCATCACCAGCCATTCGTACAGCCCTTCATTTGTCTTAAAAGTTGTCTTCCAATCGTCTCCTTCCTGAATTCGGATCTGGTGGTATCCGCTCTTCAAGTCAATCTTCGAAAAATATGCTGCCCCACTTAAATAGTCCATCATGTCATCCATTCGTGGCAGTGGAAACCTGTACCTGATCGTAATCTTGTTAATAGCTCTTGAGTCGGTGCACGTTCGCCACTCACCACCTTTCTTAGGAGCTAACACTGTCGGAACTGCACAGGGACTCATACTCTCTCTGATTAGCCCTTTATTAAGAAATTCCTGCACCTGCTTCCGAATTTCTTCATTATCTTTCGGGATCATAAGATAAGCTGCCTTATTTGGTAAGCTAGCTCCTGGTATAAAATCAATACAGTGGCTGATGCTTCTCTTAGGTGGTAATTCGTCAGGTAAGTCATCCACTATGATATCACCAAAATCCTGCAACAAATCCTGGATCTCCTCTGGTAGATCTGTGATCTTGGTGTGCAAGACCACGGTCTTTGGTCTCCTTACAATAGCAAAATTAACATCATTATCCTCAATCTGCTTCAGAAACTCTTTTCTGCCCACTAGCAGTGCTTTTACTCCACTCGCTTCTGCTGTACTTTCCTCCTTGATGGGCACAAGTGTGTGCTTTATCCCATCCTTGACAAACTTGCAACAATTTTTCTTTCCATCATGAACTACTTTTCTGTCATACTGCCAGGGCCTCCCTAACAGTATATGACAGACATCCATTGGCATAATGTCGCAGATAATTTTATCCTTGTATCTGCCTATCTGAAATTCTACTTCACACTGTTCATCCACCAACAGTTGATACCCCTTTTGCAGCCACGACACTTTGTAAGGAGTGGGATGCTTTAGCCTTTTCAATCCCAATTTCTCCACCATTTCCGTGGCCACCAAATTATCGGTACTTTTGCTGTCAATTATCAGTTTGCAACACTTACCCTGTGATTTGCAAACTATCCGGAATAAGGCCTTCCTTTGCTCTGGTTCCACAATTTCTTTTGTTGGTTTTATCAGCACCTTGTTTAGTACCAAGGCTTCCCCTGTCTCTGGTGCATTTTTCACTTCCTGGGGAGGTGCTTCCGCCTCCTCTGTTTGGGCATCATACGTTCCTCTCCCACCTACTGGTTCTCCTTCAGGACATTCATACGATTTGTGCCCCCACTTGTGGCATCGATAACACTGGATAACTCCTCTACCCCGACCATTTCCTCTCCCTCGTTGGTTTGGTCGTCCCCCTCTAGTGCTGTTGTCCTTTTTCTGTTGTTCCTGCGGACTTGGAACTGCTGCCTTCTTCATTGGAACCTGTACCTCTGCCTCTGCCAAAAGCCTTCCCCTTTCCTCTGCCAGATCCACCTCCTCTTCTAGCATTCTGCTTCCTGATTATTTTCTCTTCCGCCTTCAAGGCAAACTGATATGCCTCATCCAAAGTTTTGGGTGAGATAATATCGATTTCATCCAGTATCTCCCCTCTCAATCCATTTACAAACCTTGCTGTTTTTTCTGGGGTATCTTCTATATATCCTGCCCTCAAATTCAACTTATAGAATTCTTCTGTATACTCTTTGACTGTCACTCCCCTTTGCCTCAAATTCTGTACTTACCTGTACAGCATAATCTAATAATCTTTAGGCAGAAACTTTTCTTTCAGCTTAGCCTCCATTCTGGCCCACTTCTTTATAGGCTGTTTATTTGGCCTTTTCCTTTCTGCCTGAACACTGTCCCACCACAAGGACGCATGTCCTTTCAACTTGGTGGCAGCGAACTTCACCCTCTTATCTTCATTGATCTCTTCAAAATCAAAATATTTGTTCACCTCACTAAGCCAATCTAGCAACACATCTGCTGACAAACTCCCGTCATAAGTAGAAAGTTCATGTTTTGGCTTATGACTAGATAACAAAACTGACCTCAATAATCTAAGTTCAGGTGCCTCCCCTTCAAAACCATCTGCTGGTTCTTCAACCTCTTCGTCACTGTCATCCCCTCCTGCGGGGTCTCTCCTCCTTCCAGCCTCTACTACTGCTAATCGCTCATTCAAAATTTGAATCTCCTCTCTTAGCCCCTCTTCTGCCACTCTGTGAATTGCTCTCCCTCTTCCTCGTCCTCGTCTACCAACCTCCATATTCTCTGTTCAAAAAACCTGCTTTGATACCAAAATTGATGGGACCGTCCAGCCCACACGCCAAGTCAAATATCAAACAAACAAAAATTTAACAACGCAATTGAAAATTGGTAACTACGTGGATTATCAATGGAACTTTGATTGTTTTACATGTCGGATTGTAGTTATTACTCACAACAATAAACCTCGAGTTTCACAACTTTCCGTGGGATTTGATATAATGCCTCTGGTGATACGCAATTAATCACAATGTGATTGCATCGATCCGATCGATCGATCCACTTGCCGTCTGTCGATGTCACACATTCTTCGCCCTATTTCTCGGTGTTAGTTCATTCTCGCGGTCATTTGCCCTTTATGCTCCGTGGCTGTGTGCAAGGGTTCCAACCCGACGATCTTGCTGAGGTTTTCTTTCTTTCTGTGAGTTTCTTTTTCCACGGTAACTGGCATTAAAATAATGAACCAGTATCTGTAGAGATGGCATTTAAACTATTTGGCCTTCTCGATGGTTCGACTTCTTTTCACTGTAACTAGTTTGTCCTTCCTGTTATTCAATGAGCACCTACAGGTTTTCAATTTGTCAATTTCACTGGTTGTTTTTTTTCTGCGATTATTTTTCATCTCGGTTAACTCATTTATCAACTGTGCACAGACTATCTTGGTCATGGTTCCTTCTTGGCTAACTCAGCTTCGTTCAGCAATGGAAATGGTAAGCCATCTCTCCATGATTCAGCTCCTTGATTTTCCTTTTCTTACACTAACCATGGGGCTCCTTGCAAGCAGGCTCATTTGGTTCTCTTATCAGCTATTTGGCTCAACAGAAATAGACGTGTTTTGTCTCCGCGCAAGGTAATAACTCAAAATTTCTTCTTCGGTCGTTAATCACATTGAAAAGGTCACATGGGTTTCGAACTGACTTAATGTTTTTGTTGTGCAGGTGGTTCAGACTTTCCTAGCTTCCCAATCTTTCGTCCTGGGCTACGTTCGGTCTTCGGTTTCCAATGGGTAGGTCCTTTTGCAAGCTCGTCTTCTCCTTTATGCTGAATCTGTCAAAGGTTTCTTAGGCGAACTCGTGCCAACTTCTTTCAGGTTCTTCCCGTGGCGTGTCGTTCTGCTGTGTCTGTCTTTCGTTCCAAAATCTGTCACTCTGACTGAGTTTGATTTTAAGACCTTCCAGGTTTTGAACCCTACCTGTAACTTCCTTGTTCTTTCCGAATTAGGTTCCTGTAGCCGTAGGGTTTCTCGCTGAAACCCTAACTGTAAATCTCGTTTTTGCTATTATTTCAAAATGTAAATTAACAGTCTCCAGACTTAGACTTTTATTCGACTGGTAACTTTAATACAGAGAGGTTTCTTTTACTATTTCTTAGTTTGCTCATGAAAATAGACACAGTTTTATGAATGTACCTCTGGGTTTAACGTTCATGCATTCGACTTTGTTGTTTGATTATCGTTCGCCAGTGCGAGGCCAGTCTCGCTATATTTCTTTGAATTTCCTTCAGTTCCCAAATGCTTTTGAATCAAAGTCTTCGTGGATGTAATACACCTGCACCTCGGTAACAGTTCTTTTGAGAGGAAAATAAAATGTTTATTCCTGAATATGCATGTTAGTAATTCGATAGTGAATTTATGTTATCTAGAAACAAATAGCAATAATCTTAAGACACAGATGGTTTTTTTCTGGTAAGAGTCAATACTCTGTTTTATTTCTCTTCGTTCTCTTCATTACAGAACCCCTACAGAATGCACCCCCTTTTCCTTTTGTATCTCAGTAGAAGAAAAGGAAAAGAGTAGTTACCCGTTGGCAACTGTCTTCTGCCAGTTACAATTAATCACTGTTTTTCCCATTTTTCCTAAAGTAATGAAAGAAAAATAAAATGTCCAACTAACCCGATGGACTTAAATAAAACAGCCAACTATTTCTACTTAATTAAAATGCAATTTCCTATCTGTAAACAGTCTTTTAAAAAAAATTAAACAATGATAGGTTCAAAGACCTGTCAAACTGTCACATATCACCAAGAGACAAAACCTGCTGCTGTTTGTCTACCCCGAGTCGGATGCTCCTGCATCAATATATATTATTTTTTTCAATAATTAATATATATAATTATTATTTTTTCATTATTATTAATTTATTAAAATTATAAAAGTAATAATTTTTTTTTTTATATAATTTAAAATTATATTAAGAATTTAAATTTAATAAAATAAAGGAGTTGTCTAATGGGATCGAGGAATTGTTTTGATGGCAAAAATTGGCTGGAATCCGGGCCAAAAAAATTTAAGAAATCTTATAGTAACAATGTTTGAATCATGATTTTGATAGTGGAAATGGATTCAACACTATCAAAAACGTCTAAGGCACCCAAAATATTAAATTTTGATAGTTATAACGTGGATATTAAAGTTTGATAGTTATAACGTGGATTTACAGAAATCCTTGCGAGATTTTCTTAAAATCTTATCGAAACTAAAAAGCAGTCTAATTAGACAACAAAATAAAATGTTTATGTCTTTTGTCATTAAAATTTTTAAAATATATTAATAATTTAACCAGAAAAGTTAAAATGTTCAAAATAAAACCTGTATTCTAAGGAATACCTTGTCTGTCTTTTGAATTTTATCCTAACAAGCCAACAGATACGAGCTAACATATAATTGAAAAATGCTAACATATAATTATGAAAATTGAAACTAGATGAGAAAAAAAAATTAAACAAGTTATCTAAACACTGGATAACAAATAGAAACCACGAATATCAGTCGTGGTATTCTTCGGTGTCAATCGATTGGATATTGTCCCCGGCACATTACCTTCATTGCCAAGTCTTCCACTTCAATTTCGGTCAGGTTTCGGGAAGGGAACCACCAAATGTTTTCACTGTCTAGGGATAACGGCCGTTCGAATCCCTCTGCGACTCGGCAACCCAACCTTGATTGGAAGATTTCCCTGTCTATGGATAGCGAAGCAGCAACAGTACGAATCGGATTTCAGGCGGAGAAGGCCTGCGGAGAGGGGCGAAGAACGAAGATATGGAAGGAAAAGGTAACAACAGACAAGCAGCAGCAGCAACACGAATTGGCGTGCAGGCCGAGAAAGCCCGTGGACTATGGCAGAAGAACGGAGATAAACAAGGAAAAGGAAGCACTAATGGACCACCACCACAACAACATCACGGGCGCAAACCTCAACTCCACGTCTTCGTTTTTGAACAAACCGCAACTCCATCGAGGAGGATGATCCAGACGCCGATTTCGCCGCCCCGGATTCGAACCCCGGACTAACGAAAAGCTTAACACAATCTACGCCGGGAGCCCCAATTTGTCGTCCCGGCGAACGGTGAACGAAAAGAAGTTGGTCAATTGGCGGTTGGCCTGCTTTATGTGTAACGAATATCTCACTCGCGCGGGACATTGCTGGGAAGCCCGTGGCCGCCACAGGATTCGAACAGCGAATTGAATCCCAAGTTAGGCTATCTCGATGAGAATGCAGATGGAAATAGAAGAGAGAAACAGAAGCTCTATTGTACGGTCACGGATTTCATCCGAGATGGTGACGTCCACCTCCCTGGCATTATGAATCCTTGTGAGCTAGCGTCCTGGCTTGGATTGAACTAATACACCGACTTTATCTGGTTCGCCAATTTAGCATCTTTCTTCAGTTTTTTTTTTTAATGTAAAACTGAAGGATGTTATAATCCTCATCCATTTGCCCCGCTTTTTGGCCATAACGTATTCAAGTGTAACAGGGAACTGTGTTTTTAGAAAAGCGTTTTCCATTAATCTTTTCACTGGGAACTGGATTTTCCAAAAAATGGCATTCCTCGTAAACGTTTAGAATCTTTGTATTTGAACCGTTCTTTGCAATTAAGTGAAATTTCTGTGATTTTTGCTTTTGAATTTCTACTTACATGTGGATTTAGTGGGAACTGGATTTTGAAAAAATGTCATGCCTCGTAAACGTTAAAAATAAAATACTTTCCTTCTTTCTTTACAATTGCGTAAATTTCTGTGATTTTGTTTCTGAATTTCTACTTACATGCCGAATTTTTTTTGTCGTTTCGAGTTACATGGACATTGTCAAAGCAATGTATTTCAGATATTAAATTCACCTCATTCATAATTAACCAAAAATCATGAATTGTTGTTCATAAAACATGAAGATTTTTATTATTTTAAAATTTGTGATCATTTGTATATGTAAATATTAAATTCACGTCATTCATAATTAACAAAAGAAAAATCATGAATTATTGTTCATAAAACATGAAGATTTTTATTATTATAAAATTTGTGATCATTTGTATATGTAAATCTAACCATCTTCAATATTTTTCCTGATATATTCCTATGCCACAATGAATTTCTGTTGTCGATTGTATGAAACTGATATTGTTATACAAATAATCGGTGAAAGTGGTTGAACTAAAAGTTATGACACTGAATTTGTTATATAAATTGATGAAAGTGATTGAAGTAAAAATTAGTATTATAGTAGTTGGAGTTGAAGTTAGGATGAATTTGTTATATAAATTGATGAAAGTGATTGAAGTAAAAATTAGTATTATAGCAGTTGGAGTTGAAGTTAGGATGAGGAAGAAATTTCAAAACTAAACTTCCATGTTATTTTACAATTTTTATAATTATTTTTAACAATTTAAAAAACTTTCCCATACTTGATCAGCAAATTTCCTATAATTCAAATTACTTCCACTAAATTCTTAAATAGGACTATCGTACGACAGTAGTAGTCGTTATTCCAAAATAATAATTTAACGGATCCTGTTTCCATTAACATCTCTTTAATTTCATTAGTAATTAGGAGAGATATCCATTATTAATGAAATTAAGGAGATATTACTTGAATGTGTACGATTCACTAGTTTTAGCGTGCTTATTTTCGTTTTAATAAATTTTGTAGATTTGTTACATATATGTTAATTATAATTTTTTTATATTAGTAAATTATTATTTAGTAAAGTGATTTAGTTATTATTATTACAATGCATTTTAAAAGTAGAGGCAACATTATAATTGAGTAAAATATTATCCTTTTTATATGGAGTTAAATTTGTAGAATCATAAATATTATTATAAAGTAAAGATATTAAAAATGGTTTCCCGATGGGGTATCACATTTGAAGGAAAAATGGGCGCAGGCAGCACAGGCCGGACAGGCGGGTCGGATAGGGCTAACGTTACGTGCCACCGAACTTTATTAACTTTCCACGCTTGAAGATTTGTGAGCCCTCAGGATGAGGGAGACGTGCACATATCAAGTGCTTGGGCAAGGGAATTAGCATTATGCAGGTGTGGCCAATGGTGGAAGTTTGTGAGGAGGTTCTTTTCTGTGCATCGACATTGGCTCTCATGCTCCGGCTTGAGCTCTAGAAATAGTGACCTT